>JASSUY010032976.1:0-24070 GCA_032466535.1 Forpus xanthops
GGTAGCAGTAGTGATTTATGTTATACTTTAGTTACTAAACTGTTCTTATCTCAACCTGTGGGAGTTGCATTCTTTCGGTTCCTCTTCCCATCCCCCGGGACTGGGGAAGAAAGAGGGGGAAGTGAGTGAGTGAGCAGAACTGTTTTAGAGCCTCAAACCACGAAACCTTTCTTGGACTTTCACAAAAGCAAGTGCTGTAAACAAACCCCAGTTATTTTGCAGACAGTACAGAATCTTCTCTGGTACTCTGTAGTAATTTTTATGTTTTTTAACAACTTACTGAACAAAGAAACCCAGATCCTGGTGTGGTATCCAGTCCCAGAAGTAGTCTTGTGATGGAAATCATATAACCTTTCACAAATGACTGCAGAGTTTTAACAGGAGAGATGTAAAAGAAAGAAAAAAGCTTTAATTAGCAGATGAACAGGTAACTGTTAGCACCATGTGTGAAATTGAAAGGAATTGTGTATCTGTTTTCACAGTCAAACTCTTATCTTTCAAGTAGACAAAATGATAAGCTTGTACAAAGTATTGTAGAAATAGTTATCCCTTATTTTGTGCTGATTATACTTACATAAAATTAGTGTTCTTATTTGGTCCTGCATATACATACAATGTACATGCAGAATTCAAAGAGACTAATGTATAATAAGGCACCATGAAAGCAAAGGTAGATGTAAGATCAATGGAAGAAAGGTGTTAGCCTTATTAGGTGTGAAATGATAATAATGAACTCTTCTGTGCAAAAGAAATGCTGTTGTATGTTAAATGGGTCTGCAGTACTGACTACTGGGTAATACTAAGGTGAGACTGCTGCTATTTTAATTCAAACAAGTCAATTGCCTTTGCCTTATCTCAGTTTAGGCTTGTTGCTCTGCTAACAGAAGTGTTTTGCTGATTGGTTAAAAGATAGAAATGAAGCTAAATGCTTATGTTTAGCACCTGAATATGGAAGCATTCACAGGCTACCTCTAGGTATAGGCAAAGTATATAGCCACTTAGGTGAGCAGGCTGCCTGGGCCATGGTGGTGCTGTTGCTTATTTTGCGTGCCTTGATACCTGAAGGCTAGAGCTGGCAGCTGTTGCTCAGGCATCCTGATGTGCAGAAAGCTAGTCATTATTCAGAAGTGAGGGCAATATTCTCCTCTCTTCCCACCCTGAAACCAGTTGCTACCTTCATTTGTCATGATCCTATACTTTCTTCAGATTGTTTTGCTAAGTGTTTGAGGCTGCTGCTCTTTCCTAATCCATACTGACTGTCATCAGTTCTTTTTGCCTGAGGAGCCCTGTCCTGGATTCTTGGGCAACAACGTTCTTCCCACCCTCTCTCTGTAATCACTGCATATATTTCTTGTTAGGGCCAGAATGTATCGCTTTAATGTATAATAACTCATCTGGACTCATCAATGATGCATCTGGACTCATCTAGCTCTCACAAGTAAGAGAACAGGACACAACGCAGATGCAGAGGACTGATAAACTACTCATAAAAGTAATGCTGTTGATTTCTGTGATTAGAGACACTACTGTGTGAGAATGGGCACTGCCCTTTTGCTCCAGAATACAAGAGTTATCAGTCTGTATAATATATGTAGTCCTTGTAAAAAACATCCTACTTATTTGACTATGAAGAGTTTCAAAAGACTATTATATTGTTTAGCAATGGAACTTGCACAAGGACGGGGTGATCTGGGGGTTCATAACCGGGCTAGTACTGTCATTGGAACACACTTGATGGTATTTTGCCTTTAATTATTCACGGCAGTGACACGCATATTAATGGCTTACACGTAGAAAAACAAGGTAATACAACAATCAAGTGTATTAAAATAGGTGGCAACACTGCATGTCTGTGTTAAGCCAAGTCCTGTGACTGTGCATAGTACCTGATAAAGCAGTGTATCCAACATACTGATGCTGAAAACTCTGCCAGCAGCGAAGGGCAGTCGAAACATAAATGCCAGGTTAGATCCCTTCTCACGTTCTTTCTGTTAAGAAATTAAAAAAAAATAGAAGACAATTCTAGTGCTGGTTTTGGAAGGACAATAATAAAACTATCAAATTGATATTACTCTGAAACAGGTCAGAGGTATAAAATCTCTTTACTCTGAATATAGTTCCTTTCTAAAACATGTAGCATCTTTGTTCAGTACATACAGATTTTCAGGTTAAAAGATTTTGTTTAATGCATACATTGTTTGAATCATCACATTTCAAATTGAATGGGCATACTCTACCAAACCATTTAAAAAGTGATGAAGGAATTTCAAGGGTGCTTAGAGCAAAGCTCTAGTTATTGCTGCTCCAGTTCCTTGGCGCTGAGAGTATAATCTCATTAAGGTCAGAAAGTTTACTAGGAACATGATTCATGAACAGAATCTGATGCAAGAGAGAAGAAATGGTATTTCAGTGAATGTGAGGATGTGAGATGAGATTGGATGTGGGCTGGGGTAGCAACTTACTGCTCTGATTCTTCTGGGGAAGAATACACGTAACTAAACATAACTATAGTTATGTCTTATCACAACCCACTTGCAGAGAAATCCCACCACAAGGTGGTTCCTATTCCTTCAATTTTCAGAGAGCAGAACTACAGGTTGGAAGTTATTTTCTTAAGTTTAAGAGGAGGGAGAATACCAAGCTTGCAGTTCAGTGATGTCATGAAGCAGATGTGCTCTCAAAATGCAGAAATGTTATATGCCTTGAACTGAAACACTTATGTCCAACACGTATCTGCAGTAGTACAGGCTGGGGACTGTGTGGCTGGCAAGTAGCTCAGCAGAGAAGACGCTGGGGTTGCTAGTGAACATAAAGTTGAACATGTGCCAGCAATGTGCTTTTCTGGCAAAGGTGGCAAGTGGTGTTCTGGATCGAGTTAGGAGGAGTGCTGTCAGTATGTTGAGGAAGGTGATCCCTCCACACTACAGAGTGTACTTGAGTGAGTACCTGGAGTACTGTGCCCAGTTTTAGGCTCCCCAGTACAAGGAGAGGAGGAGCTACTGGAGATAGTCCAGAAAAGTACCACTAAGATGATCAAGGGAATATAGGATCTTTCCTATAAAGAAAGACTGAGGGAGAGCTGAGACTGTTTAGCCCAGAGGACAGTATGCTTAGGGAGCGTGTCATCAATGTGTAAAAATAGGTGGACAGGGGTGCAGCGAAGACAGGCTCTTCTCAGGGGTGTCTAGGGCTCAGGACAAGAGGCAGTGGGCACTAGCTGAAACATTTTCTTCTGAATGTCAGGAGACCCATTTGTACTCAGTCAGAGTGACTGAACACTGGCACAGGCTGCCCAGGGAAGTTGAGGATTCTCCCTCTGGAGATAGTTAAAAGCCCTCTGGACATCATCCTGGGCAACTGCTTCTAGATGGTCCTGCTTGAGGAGGGGTCTTAGGTAAGATGTCATCCAGTAGTCCCTTCCAACGCTAACCATGCTTTGATTCTGAGACACACAAATGAGTAATCTGCTCTAGCTAATGGTTTTGTTGAACAGCAGCATTCTAACCCATTTACCATTGGATAGTCTGGTTGCACCTGTTGACTTCTGTGGTTTGACATTAGTGGAATTGAAAAAGATGTCACACTTACAAAAAATTTACTCTCCAGATAAAAATACACAGCAAATAAACTCTTAAAAATATGCCATTACATTGTCCTTTAAAAAAGGTCACCTCTGTAAATTTCTTCACATTAAAGGGGTTTAAAAAATTTTAAGGAAAAAAAAACCCTGAAATAATAATTATTATATATTTTTTTTATTACAATCACTGTCTGTTCTGATCAAATACTACTGGCTTGTACTAGAGATTTTTCTCAATGAGAAATACATACATACACACTCGTGCTCTTGCACATGTATGCATCCAGGTGTGCTTTGATGGCTGAGCAGCAAAGGGGTGTTTCTAGCAAACTGTGTGCTTCTGAGAGTTGAAGAAAGCAGCCTAATTGTACAAAGAAAACTTCCACCTAGGATAAGCGTGTTGTTGTGCTTATTGGTGTACACCACAGAAACAAGAAGTTTTGTATTCCTTTTGTAGCTCAGTCTCATATATTCGAGAGTTTTCAGTGCAAAGTGGAAGATATTTTTCTTCAGATGCTATTTAGAAAAAAACTTGTCTATTATGGAAAAAATGCTAAGATTCGTTTCAGAAGAAAGTCTTCAAAATTAAAATTACATTTATATTGTAACATACATTATATTAAATCCCTTCAGATTCATGCCATAAAATATTTTATAGGGAATTGGCTGTGAAATGACTACAGTCCTATTATATGACTCAGGTATATGTTTATCCTTCCATCTGTTTAAAGAAATTTGCAGCAGATTCTGCTTTTGTGCCAAGAAATGTGTGGGATAAAGCAAGAGATATTTGAGGAATTCTCTGATTCTTATCCAAAATTCTGATAATAAATATAAGGACATTCCTATTTGTTTTATTTCAAAATGGAAGCTTAGAAATTTATTCTCTCCCTTTATTTTCATTTTCTTATATTGTTTCCTTTCATCTCTCATTATAGGTTTGCTTATTCTTGCCTAAAAGAGGTTTGCAAGAAATAGCTTTTACTTGGGCACTTGCACTGAGCTCTGTTTCATTACTTGCTTCCCAGAGAATAAGGCAGATATAGAAGGCAGAAACACGCCTGAATGTCCCAGTAGTTTTATTTCATAAGTGTGGTGCCCAGCAGCCCCTTGCCTGACACTTTTTGGAATTAACAAGGAAGGGGATATAACTGCTTAAAGAAAATTATAGATCATTTCTAGGAACATAAATAAAAGATCGTGGCATCCTGTTAGAATGGTAACATTCAAACTGGGGGCAGGGGAGGCAAATCTCCTTACCTTTTCTAATTTCGATAGTGCAAGAGAGTAGCAGTCCTTGGCTCTGAACTGCATGAATCTCATATTGGCTGGGTGAGTGAGTTCTGTGATAATGCTCAGGCTTGAGAACAACCTGTATTTTAAAAGAATGTAACGGTTAGACCTCTAATTATAACAATTCAAGAATGCACAGCTCTACATAATGCTGTAGCTTGTACTCATGCCCATGTTCTTGATCAGGTCCCTGAAACCTGGGGTGTTTTTTGGCACAATGGAGTGTTGGCAAAATAGCAGCGGAAGCTACAAAACATTCTCTGTAGAATTCACAAAGAAGCAAACATAGATTCAAAGGTTGATCTTATAACATATTTGAATGCCAGAAAGGAAACACTTAATTTCATTACCAGAGGTTTTATTTAATAATCTCTAAAATGACACAAATCTGTAGGAAACAAAAAAATGCAAACTTCTATAGCCTGCACCTATTACCTGGCTGCATGTGAACTACTATTAGAACTGTCTTATGTTGTCTTTACATCTCATTTTATTTTATAGTTTTGTTTGTATGTTCTGTGTCCATAGACTGAGCAACACAGATGAAGACTGACACTTGTTGGGAGTTGCTGAGGAAAAGTATGCTTATGTATACTTACGTTCTCATTTTGAAATACTTAAACATATAGAATATTTATAAAGTAACACTAATGCGGGCTTCCAGTAACAAAAAAAGACAGTGAATAAAATTTAACTCTGATTTGTCTGAATTACACAGATTTTCACAAAGCAAACTAAAGACCCATTTCTCAGCCCTCAGAGCTCTAACAGCTAGGAATAAATGTGTATCTTAAGCTATGCTATACTAAGCGACTTGGGATAAAACTTGGATTATCATTTGAGAATTTCCTCTACAGATTAGTGTCAGAAAATGAGATGTCCATTTGTTAACTGTTTTGCTGATCCTGAGAGTACTTATTTACATGTGAGAATAGATAACCGTAGTACTAATGACATCATTAATGTGGCTTCAGTTAGTTAAAAAAATTACATGGCTTTCTTGAAAGCTGAATTTAGTAAGTTAGTGTCAAATGGAATCCAATGTACCTTTTTTGCAAGTCTTTAGTCTTTTTCCCTCATTTTTGTAAGGAGGAACTTCACTGAAATGGCAACTCAAGCAGAGCCTAAATGTGGGGAAACGTATGTCAAAACTATCTGCCAGTACGTGTTAATACCATATTATTGCAATACAGTTTCCTAAATCTCTCATTGCCAAAATGTAGACTGGTAATGATCACATGATCCCAAACATGTCCTGAATATGTGATGGTAAAAATGCTAGCCCTTCTTTTGTTAGCAGTTACCATGTCACTGAGTAATCAAATATTAAGTATGAACATACAAGGACAAATGGAACTGGTGAACTGCGAGAGCGCGTGGATCACTTAACAATAACCACTTGTGTATGCTGGGGTTTGAAAGGCACTGTCACACTCAGGAATTGCTGTGCCTTTTTAACTCTTGCATTCAGACTTTGATACAAACTGAGTGGTGCAGTACTGTTGTACAAAGTCTACTTATGTCCCTCTAAAGATTAAGCACTTAGGGAATGGTGTCTGTGTGCATACACTAAATACAACCACAACCTTGTGATGCAACTGTGGTATATCTTCACTTGTATGATGTGCTTTGTAAAACCCTGTGAAGTGCTCATAAAAATTGGGGAAAAAAAGTATCCTGGTAATATCACACTTGCAGGTATGAACTTGCATGTATTAAGTATCTTAACAAAGTTTTAAAGTTCTGAGGAAGGAGAGTACAGATTTCTTCTGTTAATTCAGAGTTCCTTAAGCTTCTGCTGGCTGGAAATTTTCTTGTATTGCTGTATTAAAGGATAGGCATTCATATTCGTAAGCTAGCAATATAACATCCAGAACTAAGAGCAACAGGAAATTAAAAGCTTATCTAATGACAAAATATACTAAAGTTACAGGGGAAAATGCAGACTAACAGGTTTTTGTTAAAGATGGGTTTAATTTGTTACCAGATATAAAAACTAATTTACATTAGGAAATCAGTTTCCAACCTGGTCCTAGTTAAATACATATTTTACTTATCAGTGCCTTTTAGGAGAATCAGGGGAAAATGACTTTCCAGGTAGTGAAGTCCAGACTGCCTCTTGCCCTGGGTGTAAGGCATGCTGCCCGCAAGCTTTCAGCACTGGAGCAGGCTAAGATCCCTCTTTTTTTATTCCTCTTTTCTGTCCCAATCTAGTGAAAAGGACTGGACAGGGTGGAGAAAACCCTCATCAGCCTGATGAAGACATGACTGCTGTTGATCTAGTATTTGGGAATAGGACTAGCAAGTGACACATTTAGTTCTTTCCTGAACCAAAAAGATATAACAAGAAAACAATTTAATACCATCATGAAACCTCATTTGGTTTATCTACAATATGGTGCTGACTGCTAGGTACCCACCAGGCTGTTGACTCAATACATGTACTGCTGTCAACAGGCTTCTTGAAGTATTTGAAACATAGTCTTCAAGATGTTAGCTAATAAAAACATGGCCTCCCAAAGGCTGACATTTAAAACTATTAATTTAATAGAAAGCAAGAGTAAATATATAAACACCCCTACTACAGACCTACTGCCTGAGGGCACCCACTATTTTTCTGAAGTGGATTTACAGCTATTAATAGGGACTCAATGATTGGCTTCATGTCTCATAAAAAATCAAAAAGCATCTCTAGGACGCGGTCCAAACCTAGTAATTTCTCCTTGTACATTTAAACTATGCTAAATTGTTGTTTCTCACCCAAGGGATTAAAAATTTCCTCTTAGTCAGTGTGACCATTTGAGTCACACTTTACTACTTTCATGTATAATTAAGTCAGATAACCTAATGTTGTGTCACAGTTTTAATTGGTATGGGACCCGTAAAAGTACTACTAACCCTGTGAACAGTGCATTGTCTTCTAAGGTGGGACGACACAAACTCTCCTGGCAAAGCAAGATTATTAATTTATGTAAATAAGGAAATAATGTCAGAACAGGTATCTGCGAACCAAACTGAACCTAGGCCAAACAGTACCTTGGCTCTGTTTGCATCACCTTTTCAAGCCTGTTTACTACCCTTAATGAGGTCAGCTGATCCAAATCAAATTAAAGAGCTTTATAATAGCCTCTCTCTTCTGAATGACTTAACTTAGGGACATTATGTGGAACCTGCTTCACTGATGTAGTAACTTTGAGAACAGCATACATTAACAGAACTCCAGTGGTTTAAATCCTTTAACATTACAGTTTGTGTAATGTCCAGCCTCTTCTTCCTTAGTCTCTGACATTATTATATATTATTAAGTAATGAAAAAACCTTGAAACATAGTTTTAAAGTTGAGCTGCAAAACTATTTACCTTGGTGCAATGACTGTACTTGTTTTGTAGAGCAGGTAAACGCTACTACTTTAGGCCTCTTTCCAAAGCTTACTTATACCTACAACTTTGCACCGTATAAAAATGCAGTGAAATTATTATTCATATTCTAAGGAGAAAAGTTAGGGAGAAAAGTAGTGCTGTGTCTTAAACTAAGACATTTATTCTGATTTCTTCTGATATCTGTAAAAAGTATCATGCAGTACTAAAAACACACTGAACCAGATGTTTAGTTTGGACATTAGCTAACTCTGCCATCTAGTTGTAAGTGTTATGCAAGCCAACTTAATTATTAGTAAGTTCTAGTTGAATATCTATGGTATGTAGTGTACTCATGTTAGTATTTTATGATGTAGAACACATAAGGGGAAAAACTGACCGCACTTTCTAAGTTTTATTGTTATTATTCAGCTCATTTTTTTTTTAATTATATTTTATATTTGGAGATAAAATGTATTTCTGAAAAATTTAAGTGGTACATATCAAAACTTCAGTGAGATATCCTACCACAGTGTGGTTAAGAGTAGACTTGACTGATGCACACGTTAAATTCAATTATAGTTTCTAAATTAAATTTAGGCGTGATTATGAAATATACCTGTGCTATTATATAGGGTAGAAATTCAAAATCTGAAAGTTAGAAAGAGAGAGAACTTGTGCAACATAGATTTTGCTGTTTCTGAGCACATGCAGAAGCGCTAACAGCATTTAACTGCATTCTTGCACATGGTTGCGTTAAAAAAGTCTTCATTGAAATACTTGTCTTTTAATGAGCTCATTTTTCTGAAGTGCAGATTCAAAAGATGTTGACTATGCACTTCTCTCCAGCCTTATATGGAAAGCTTGACACAGAAAAGGGAAGCAATATTGAATGACACTAAACCCTCTAGGAAAGGGCTTAATTTTATCCAGGTCTTACTAGAGTGAACAACAGGAAGTGCTAGGCCTAAGCCCAAAATCAAGGAGGCATTTCATACTTGACTGTGTGATGTGTTTTGCATGTGGTTTTTTTTTTTTTGTCTGTTTGGTTTTTTTTAAGCCAATAGGAACTTTTTTCACAGTTTCAAGGGACAAATATTTTTTAGTACTTGTGAAATCGAGATCTTTAACACAAAGTGAGGCTTTAATCAGGGTTGGTTCTCAGATAAGCAGGAGATCTCAGTGTGTTCAGTAGTTCTTCACAGCACTGCCTTCTCTGCCTCTTCACAAGACTGGCAATTTTTTCACTTGAATTGGTTATTCCTTCACGACCCTTAGTACATAGTTGTCTTACATAATGTTGCATACATGTGCCTAAAAACCTAAGTTTTGTCCAAAACTAACATTTAAAATGTGACCAGTAACTATTAACTTCACAGTGATGAATTGCTTACCTTTTATCATTAGAAGGATCTGCTTTTCATAGTGGCTTTAGCATTACTGTGAAAGACTGTTGCACTGAGGAAAAATTTCTTTTCTCAACTATCTTGGGTCCTAAGTCTTCAAGAGTAGCTTTCTTTTGCTTCCTGCAAACCTGACAGTTGACTTTTTAAATGATCATTGGGTTTTGGGATGCATAGAATTTCAGGAGAATACCTTAGGATTCTGAGTATATTGCTAAGCAGGTTAGGAAAAAGCTTGCCCACGTAAGACATTAATTCACATACAGGAAAAATTAAATAGAAGAAAAGAGGAAAAGAATAATTTCTAATTGGAATACAAAAGGCACTAGATATTTCATAGTTAATGAGGATGGATAGATAAATTGCAAAAATATCTTACCTAAAGAGTGTTTGAACGTTTACAATAGTCTTAGCATCTGCCATGTAGTCTTCCTCAGCACTCATTGTACTTTCTTTGTCCACCACCACCATATTAGCTGCAAATGTGACCCCACATCTTAGTAAGTCATCTAGGCTTTTGTGGAGAGAAAGAGGGAGAAAGAAACAAGCAACTTAAATAACGAACACTTAAAAGAGCAGGGATAGCTGTAATTTGCAGATCACAGGTGTGAGTTGCTGGTTCCCTTCAGCTCCACATACACATCATAATTTCCAATATAATCTATGTTGAGAATATCACCTCCATTTATACAATAGGATATGAATGATTATTCTCCTTTAAGTCATACATAATGCTCTTCAGTAGGTTGTTATAGTCCCTTTCCTTTTGTCAAAATGATACATTTATTCCAACTTCTTAAAAAAAGGTTTTAATGATTTCTTGGGAAAACAGTCTGTCCCTGCATGCTGCAACAACTTGCTTCATTGCAGTTACTTCTGGCAATAAACAGGCCAAAATAAATGCTATGGGTTGCTCTTTCCCACAGTTACTTCATTTTCCATGAATACTTCATATTCTATTGATACTTCATTTTTAAAATGCTAATAGATGTTCTATCAGGACATCTAGCATATTCCTCTTTAAGGTTAATCTAAGAGTTGAAATGTTCTCATGATGCTTTTAGAGCAGATGTACATCAGTAAAGACTTGCATGCTGTTGGGTGGTGTTTCCCACAAAGCCTGACAATAGGAAACACTCACAAACAACTGAGTTACAGTTCTCATCATGCCTTGTAGCTTTGTTTCCAAAATGAAGCATGTGTCAGTTGTTTTAACAATAATAATTTCCATAGAAACAAAGAAGTGTTGGAAAAGATTAGAAAGGACTTTTCTGTGATGAAGATGACTGCTAGGAGCCTAGCCGTTCTTAAGCAAGTGAAAATGAGAAAGGGTAGACGTCATGGTTTCCAAGCGGGAATTGGAAAACTAAGTTTTTGCATTGTTCTGTTTGCATCCAAGGTGAAAAGCTGTTTTGCCATCACAGTTCCTTCACATTTGGCAATCTGTAATATCAGTTGACCCCTGAAAATAACGGCATATTCTGAAATACCCAGATTATTTGCATCTCAATGTTTCACAAGCTCAAAAGCTTTTCTTATTTTAGCAGGTACATTTAGGTAATTTGTGGAAAATTTAGAAAGTGCTGCTTTAGAAGTATTGTTATTCTAATTTTCAAGTACCTTTAAGTACAGGTTTCTTAATAGCAAATAGACTCCTATACAACTCTGAAATCTGTTCAATATGATTTTGAGAAACATTGACTCTTCAGAACCCAGAAGAAACTGAATTCTGTCAATTTAGGGTAGGAAATAAGGCGAGTTTTTTTTTTTTTCCACCTGGGGATTGATTATTATGGGCTTGCAGCCCTGACTTAATATCAGATATGTAGTGAAGCAAACTATTTTCTTCTTTAAATGGACTCGACAGTACAGAAGTTTACTCAAATGCTCACGAGTTCTTGCTCTCCTCTTGTTTCTGCCTTATTTTTACATTAAATCTATGTTGCTAAAACTAGATATGCAAGTATATATTAGCAAAGGTGAAGACAGAAATGTAAGGGTAGGTGATATTTTAAGTAGCAGAAGGTGACTACTAGACACAGTGAAGACTGTCTACATTTTGCAGCTATCTTTACAAAACCCTAGTCAGTAAACCTAGAGAAATTATATCTAAGTATAGAATGACACTAGAATCTGGCAATTTGCAGAAACTTACTGCACCTAAATATGTCTTAATCTTATGCTTTTAGAAACATTGTCCTGGTTTCAGCTGTAGCAGTCTTTTTTTTTTTGTTCTTCTAGTAGCTTCTGTTTTGGCTTTAGTCTGAGAACAATGCTGATAACACACTGATGTTTTAGTTGTTGCTCAGTAGTGCTAATCACAAGGACTTTACAGTCTCTCATGCTCTGCCAGTGAGGAAGGGCACAAGAGGCTGGGAGGAAAAAGAGATAGGACACCTGACCCAAACTAGACAAAGGGGTATTCCATATCACAGCATGTCATGCCCAGTATAGAAACTGGGGAAAGTTGCCTGGAAGGGCCACATCGCGGCTTAGGTCAGGCTGGGTATTGGGTGGTGAGCAACTGTATTGTGTATCACTTGTGTTTATTGTTTTTTTTTCTATTCCCTTTTAGTTTTATATTCTCTCCCCTTGTTATTTCCTTTATTATTAGTAGTAGTAGCATATTGTATCTCAGTTTTAAACTGTTCTTATCTCAACCTGCAGGTTTTACGTTGTTTTGACTCTCCTCCCCATCCCACCTGTGGGAAAAGGAGAGAGGTGAGCGAACAGTCATTTGGTACTTAGCTACCAGCTGGATTTAAACCATGACAATATTAACCTGCATTCCCTGTCACACTTTTTACTAATGATTTGCAAGTCAGAAATTTGAAATCCCAAATTACAGCACACAGACACAAACCATGCATGCAAAAAGATCATCTTCAAATACAACAGACGTTTAAACATGCAATGACGATACACACAGCAAATCACTGAGTACTACAACGTTAAGTTTTCTAACAGTTATTTCACCTACTTGTCAATAGAGCCCACCATGTAGTAAACCATTGGAAACCAACAGATTGCATCCAGAAAATGCATATCTGGCCTAAGCAGCAGATGGGATTACAAAATGAAAGACAGTATCACCACAGCAGCATCTTTTCTGAAATATTTCAATAAACTGGTAGATTTTTAAAAAATAATTAAAAAAGCAAAAACTTTGGCATTATAATGTCACTTTACATAGGAAACAGAATGCTTATATTAATAAATTCACCTTTTAAATCAGAAATTTTATGGTACAGCACAATTCTAAACATTAGAATGAAAGACTGTTTTCAAAGACACACTACCCAAGTTATACCTCAATGTATGACTTAGGAGTATTTAAAATAAGCAGTGAGAATTTCTGATTAAAATGTGAAGCAGAAACCCAATCTCATTCATGTTTTGTGCCAACCACTCCATTGAAACCAATAAGACAATCTTAGATGAAAACTTATTTTTAAAATAGACTGTGAAAACTAAAATGCTGTATTTTATTACACTGGTTTCTAATCATAAATTTTACTGGTTTTCTTCTTACATACCAAAAAACATCAGAAACCTTACAATACTTGATGTGTAGATATTAGAGTAAGCATATTGTAATAAATTCCCTGACACACAGAGAAATTAGGGATATAACAACAAAGCACAGAGATGTTAATTGAAGGTGGCAGAATTCCTGAGGCCAATCAAGTAAATTACAAAGTTTCAATTGTCTTGAATGGCAGCCTGAATTCTACCTCATGCATGTATGAAAAGCATGCTGGCTTTTCAGATAGCTTCTGTAGACCTATTAATTCATTTCAGAGGAATTGCTGCAAATGCTGTGTAGAGTGTGAAAATGCTAAGGATATTAGCTTAATCAGTAACCATAGCTTTTACTTCATGCTAATAAAAAGTGGGTTTAACCATAAAATGTCACAACAGCACTGAAGAATGTAAACTCGGGCACTACACTGGAAAAGAGAATAAACACCAGAGGGCACTGTATGCTCATAGCTTTAACTAAGAAAGTTGTGCACTGGAATTCCTTTAGCCTAGTTTAGGCTTTTACCAATTTGTGTAATTCACTTTATGCCATAACATGTACATAAAAAAAAAGCTTCTGTTTTGCGAAGAGGTGTATAAAGCCTCACTAAGGAGCTGTTCCAGGCCGAAGTGGAACACTTCACAGCAGGCTTTTGAATAATAAATCACTTAAACTAGAACATATATATGCAAAGGGAAGTGTCAGCTTGAAACCAGAATGTGTAAGTCATTTATCTGCTGTCCTTTCTTTGAGTCATAGCTTGTTCTAATTTCCTGTATATGGCTAGCCTCTATTTTCGTGTCTTCCAAATTGTGATTTTTAAGTACATGAGCAGTACCAAAGCATGGCAAAAAAAGTCTCATTCATTGTCAGATCAGAGATGAATCAGTCTTGCCTTGCTAGGGAAGAAGTTGTCTGAAATTTTAAACAGCTAATACAAGAAAGGCTAAAAATTCCAGTGATCTTCAGACAGATACAGTAGTAATGACAATATTGCAGGTTTCTCCCATGACTATATAATCATAGAGTGAGTGGGTGTCCTAATGGGTTAAAGAACTGTTTACCTTGCAGTCTAAAATTACTAAAGACACCTAAGTGGTCCAGGCCACTAACTGCTTTCTGTGAAGCAGGTTAGTGTTGTCTGAAGTGCTGTCATGTATTTGAAAAACTGTTACACACCTTGCTTTTTACAGTGTTTGGTCTATGGTGTTTAGCAGTAGTATTCACATTATTTGGAGTATTTATTGGAAACACTTAGCTGAAACATGGGCCACAGAATAAGGACATATAACTTCACTAAGGCCATGTGCAGTTGGTAAAAAGTTAATTTTGTATATGTAAGCATAGGGTACTATTTTTGTTACAAATTTTTCTCAAAGATAAATATACCTTAATGATTTTTATTGTAATTTGGTCATGTTAGAAGCGATTGTTTAGTGAAGTAATGGTAAAATGAGTTTAAATTGTACCACAATAAAATTAAAATATACTTACGGGTTATCCAGGAGTAATACAATGGGATTTAGTTCCTTCTTTGGTCGGTAGTAAGCTCTGAGTGGAACAATAAAGTTATATAAACCATTTCCAGCAGTTTCTGCTGCAACTATAATCAATTTATTTTTGAATCCATAGGCTTTGGCATCTTCATAGTAGTTATGTTGGCATCCCTAAAATCAATATAAGAAACAAGTTCAGTGGATATCGATCACAGCATCAGAGAATGGTTTGGGTCTGAAAGAACCTTAAGATCATCAAGTTCCAACCCCCCCCACCATGGGTACAGACTCCTCACACTAAACCATGCTGTCCAAAGCTCTGTCCAAACTGGCCTTGAACACTGCCAAGGATGGATCCTTTACTACTTATTTGGGCAACCTGTTCCAATGTCTTACCATCTTCACAGTAAAGAACTTCTTCCTTATATCTAACCTGAACTCCTCCTGTTTAAGTTTAAACCCATTGCCCCTTGTCTTATCACTACAGTCCATGATGAAGAGTCCCTCTCCAACATCCTTGTAGGCCTTCAGATAACGGAAGGCAACTATGAGGTCTCTTCTCCAGGCTGAAGAGAATAAAGAGATTTAGCTGTGACTTTAAAGGATTTTACCATTAGAAATAGAAAATTTTATCAGATGACGTGATATGGACCTGATTAGACATAAAAGCTTAGCGATGAAAAGGATGGCAAGACATTATAGCTTAGTAAATGCTGAATGAACCTCATCTCTAAGCAGAAAGTAGAATTCAACTCTTTTCAGATAAAAGATGTAAATGAGAATGCAGTTTTATCCAGTAAGAGAAACTCCTTTTACCTTATCTAGCCTTAGACAACAGAAGGGTACTTTCTCATGCAGAAGATGACAAAATGTGGGAGAGCTTCCAATATACGGAGAGTAAGGAGGATAGCCTTTGGCATACCTAAAAGAGAACAAACATTTTTGAGTATAGCAAATCAGCAAAACATAGTTTACTATACACCTATTTTACGGGATGTTTACATGTACATCTGAATTCTGCAGCTATCTGTAGACTCTACAGTCTGTAAAGTACATGAACTGTCTTGAATAAGGATCAAAAAAATGTGTTTTGTAGCTTCAAACAATTTAATAATGTTGAGTGAAAGCTATCATGATTTTTGTGGACTAAAGGAATTTTGCTTGGATTGTTCATTTGGGTTTTTTTTATAGGTATATTCTGAAATGTGCTGACATATAGTGTGCTGTTCTAGTGTTTTGAGAGCATGCAATGCGTTCAGCTCTGGGGTCCCCGTCATAAGAGGGACACGGATGTGTTGGAGTGAGTCCAGACGAGGGCCAAAAAGACAATCAGAGGGCTGGAGCACCTCTCCACAAAGACATGCTGCAAGAGCTGGGCTTGTTCAGCCTGAAGAAAAGGGTCCAGGGAAACCTTAGAGCAGCTTCCAGTGCCTAAAGGGGGCTTACAAGAAATCTGGAGAGACATTTTACGAAGGCATGTAGGGATAGGACAAGTAGTTCCTTTAAATTGAAAGAGGGTAGAGTAGATATATATACTATATAGATACACAAACATATATAGATATGAGATATATATAGGAAATATGATATATATATATATCTTCTTTACAGTAAGGGTAGTAAGGTACTGGAACAGGTTGCCTAGAGAAATTGTGGCTGCCCTCATCCCTGGGAGCTTTCAAGGCCAGGTTGGATGGGGCTTTGAGCAACCTCATCTAGTAGAAGGTGTCCCTGCCCATGGTAGGGGGTTTGGAATGAGATGATCTTGAAGGTCCTTTCTGACCCAAACAATTCAGTAATCTGAGGTACCGGAAACTTCTAAGGAAGTTAAAAAAAGCAAAGCAAGAAAACAGAAATAATTCTGGTACTTTTTCTTTCTCCATTTTTCTTTCAAACACTTTTTAAGACTGAGTGAGGTCATTATCTTCTTGCTTTAATAACATACATTCAACATGGTTGGAATGAATTTTAAATGGCAAATCCTCTTGCTGATGAGATTAAATTTGTAATTGGCCTTTGTGTTTAATAAGAGGCCTTTTAAACCCCAGTATTTCAGTCTGCAGATTAAAGACTACTTGTTCTATTATGTTTCATTAGAGTTTTATGATTTTCCCTGGGGATTCTCATGGCTGCCACTGACGGGAAACTGCTAGGGTGAGCCACTGGTGTAATTGTGCACTGCAGTTTTAACATCCCTGTCAGTAATCCTGATAAACATAACTGCTTATCTGCAATTGCAGTTACAGGATTGACTCATTTTTATCTGAGTACTGCATCATTACTTTCAGTAACACGCTAATAGGCACTTTAAATTAGATGCAATAATTTGCCTCATACTGGGTCTTTCTGTCATTCCTGCATTTTTGAACTCTGACACCTCGCCTGAGGATTCAACAAGCCTGTTGAATGATCGCTGCAATCTCAGGACAAAAGTACTTACCTGTTTACAAACCAGTAGAATCCTGTCTTTATACAGGATATACTACAGAATATAAGAAAAATGGTCATAAAAGATATTAAAAATTGCAATACACAACCAGATCTTTATAACTGAATATAGAACATCTCCAGCAAAAAGAGGAGGTAATCTGTTTTGGGGTTTTTTTTGAATTTCAAAATAGGCATAACAGCATTCTGCTAACAGCCAGTCACATTTCATAAAAGGGAATAATTCCGTAATTGCCTTTATGGGTCTTGATTGCTACAACTGTAGGGATTGATCTGCATGTAAAAAAAAAAAATCAATGCTGTTTACATAGTACTGGCTTTTCAAATTATGTTGTTTAATTTATATTCAATATACATACTCTAAGCCTGCAGAGACTTCTTCATCTGATGGGGTAGTTTCATCTTCTGACTGGTCACTTAGCAAGTCACATGTCTGAAGTGAGGAGGAGTCTGCAACCTCCAAAACAGGTGCTATACTGGGCCGTCTGCCCTCTCTGCCTCCCTCAGAAGGAAGAGCTAGCGTTGGTCCACTGGATGTTCTGCATCCTGTGTCTTGTAAATCAATAGCCACTGTCCCTGTAGTAGCATAGAAAGCATTTTCTCAGTGTGTTTTTTCTATCATTGGTATATATTTACCTGCTAATCACCTTTTCAGAATCATACCATATATAACTAATCCATATTTATATGCATCAACAACCTGTATGAATTTATTAAGGGCATTTTTTGAATTTAAACAGCTTATGAAAACTTATTACAAGCAACCAGCTGTGAGTGACTAACAAATTACCCATGTGATTGCTGTTACTTTTTCATGCAAGTCTTAAGCAGCTTAATTCCAGTTTAATTTACTTTCATTAACTTCATTTAAGTACAGGGGCAAGTGTTTAATATTTTGTCTTTCTGCACACTATTTTAAGTACTTAAAATTTTAGGAACACAGTGTTAAAAGCTTTAAAACGCACTGTTAATGGAATATGTTGTGGGTTTGTTTTGGGTTTTTTTGTTTTTACTTACCCATGCTGGCTATTATACTGTGTACAGGTAATCTAGAAGTTCCATGATAAGACAATTTTGATTCATGTTTTTTTCTATGCTTTTCTTGCTTCTTAAAAGCAGAATTCTCTTCTTTGGTGATATTTATGTAGAAGCATATATCTGTAGAACTCATGATATAGCGAGGACCTGGATTCAGCAAAATGTTTTTGTTATCTTCCTTTCTAACACCAATCAGACAGACTCCAAACCTTAATTAGAAAAGGAAAGGCATGGTTCATTTTGCATAGATCATATATACCACAACGTCCACTACCAAAAATAAACCCCCAGTATACTTTTGCAGAATATCAACATTTGCACATTTTTGGATGACAAATGTTTGAAAAATATTGTCTCCTAAACAGACCACTTTTGACCAAGCAGTATTTATAAACTCATGAATCCCTATGCATTGCAATCCAGAATTTTTATCGATCAAAATAATATTCTTTAATACTGTGGCAGTTTATTTTTTTCTTCTATCAGATGAATAGTCCCTTCTGGGAAAATATTAGTAGAAGAACTGATATATAATATTAAAAAGTATTCATCACATTAAATGGTTCAGTCATTCACATGTAATGGAAATAATTTTTAGAATTCATTTTTGCAATTCCCTCCTAGAAAAGTATTTGGTTAGTGATAGAAAATAAGGTACTAAAGCAGAAAAAAATCTTTCACTTGAGTATGAGAATAAATTCGGTGTTCAGGATTTGCTAGATGTTCATTTTGTTAAATATACGCAAATATACACAACTCGTGTTCAGTTTGTATGTTCACCTCACAGAGCAGCACTGAGTAAGTGATGCATGGTCTGGAACCTAAAGAAGGTATGTTAGCACCTAATAGAAAAAATGCAGTTTTACTTCGTACAATTATCAGAATGTAGTACATACCACCTTTAAAATGAACATTTCACACAAGACAAATATGCCAGAAGGAAGCTAGATTTCCAGCTGACTCCTAATACATGAAATATGCTGACAGCCACACATCCTTTTCTAGATTGTTTTCGACATCAAAAGGGACTGGTGTTCTCATATCACCTTTCTAATGTGTGAATTTTCTTTTTTACTCGCTGCCAGGCTTAACCTGTATACCCTTTATATTCTTTTCTCTCAGACTGAGCTGGCCTATACAGAACCAACATGAGCTTTTACCTGACCAGCTTTAACTTCCAGATACTTCAACCTAGAAGCAGAGTAATGTGTAATACTGCATCTTTTAATACGGATGCAGGCAAAACAAATAACTATTTGTTTAAACTTTTGTTTCACTTGTTTTAAATAGTGATAGGAAAATAAACATACTTTTTATGAGCATGGAAAGAAGCATATGTGAAGCTTTTCCCCTCATACTCAGCAAAAAAAGTACTTTCTTCCAGGTTAATATGATGCACTTCATTACCAGAGCATCTGCCATACATTTTCTGCCACTGTTCTGATGATTGCTGACTCTCCCTGAAATACGTACAAAGAGAATAATTTAAAACTTAATGTACAATTATTATAAATCAGAACAGTAACTTATAGCAACAGAAACACAAATATTTATTAAAAAGATCCTATAGGCTAATCTGAAAAGTATTTGAGATTAAAGCTTAGCAATGATGCATGTACAGAGATTATTTTAAGGAATTAAAGACATTTTTTAATAGGCATATAAGATTATGCACTTTAATATCACAAAAAATATGGCTACATTCCTTAAAATTCATACCATCGCTTCAGATGCTTCATGGCAGATTGTGTAGTTCTTGTTAGAACTGGGTAAAGAATCATTAAAAATAGCTTAGTAGGAAAGACCCATTTGGCTTTCGTCCCTCTATCTGCAAGAAATATTTTTTTCTATATATGCTTATTGATAATCTTCAGCATTTACGCAATGGACATTTTTAGTTACTGTGCCTTGTATACCATGGAAAATATATACCTTCTTTTCTCAAGCACAAGAAAATAAATTGTAACTTTAACCATATTAAGCATATCATCCTTTATTGTATAAAATTAAGCATATCATACTTTACTGTACGGACCGTTGGTGTGAATGTTCCACACCTCAGCTAACTCCAAGAGTTGCAGAGCTGAGGCTTCTGTGGATTCTTAACTGTCATGCACAAACAAGGTTCTGGCTGCATGAGTTTTAGTGGATATAACAGATGCATATATATATATATATATATATGCAGATAGTACATAAAAATCATACACGTGCTGTGTTTTGCCACTTGGAGCTAAGGTCTCAAGATACTGGAGCATGTTTCTTTGTGCTTATTTATACTTATTTAGTATCTTAGCACAGTTCCTGGTTTTCTTCAGTTTACCATTCTTCTCCACCCTCAATGTAGAAACATTTTGTTCAAGACTGAACTAAGAAAACCATTTTTATTTCAACAGTATTAACAAACAGTGCTCTGGGTACAGATTTAAAAGAACTAAAAATGTAATTACTGGAGAAAAAAATTCCGTATTTCACTTTTCCTTCTAAAATAAAATGTTCACCTGTTTAAAGTCTGCTTGGTTCCAGTTAGTTGTCTAAAAGCTTCCCATGGAGCTGTTCTGTAAAGACCACATTAAGTTTCAAGTCAGAAAGGCTATTTTCTTCCAATATTTTGTATCACAATACAAACCCAAAGAAAGTACTATTACTTGATTAGATTATTAGATAACATCTAAAGATAAATGGTAAGATTAATAATCAAGATCAATAATAAGATTATAATTAAGATTCAAAATAGAATTTTTGTGTTTTACAGACAAAGAGTTGACAAGACAATGGGATTATTTACATCTAGTTTGTTTAATCTGAAAAACAGCATTAAAGACCAAAGTCAGCTCATATAAACAGCATCAAACTTTCCCAATTTTAATAGCAAGTTAATCTGGCCAAAGTTCCTTAGAAAACGAACATTTTTCTCCAGTTTCTTCAAACAGTAAGACTAGAAGTAGCTTTTCACGTATGTACACGTGTTCCTTTTTGCTTACGGTTTGTTGTATTATCATTCTAATTAGGATAATAATGAATAATACTTTTCCCTGTGTTTTGCGGCTATGTAGTGTCTTCAACTTCCAGTGATTTCCCAGCATACTTATCTTCATGATTATCAGAAATGAGCTGGCACTGTTAACAATGTCAACACTATTTCTTAATAAATACAGGAAACAGATTTCCTGTGGAGTAGGTGGCACTTCATTTGTAAAAGTACAACAAACAGTAGGGACTATGATTTACCAATGAACTGTCAATGAACGTTTTGATTCTACTAAAATGTATGGCACAAAGTCTATTCTTTTATATACGGAAGCCAAATCCTGATAGGGATTTAAAACTCAATACCTACATAAAATTTAATATAGGTGCTGGTAATAACCAGAATAAAGGATAATTAAACAGGTAAATATGTAAAGGAAAGTAATTCACTGTTAATGTTGGAAGTCTATGTAACAAATTTCACCATTATTTAGAGATATTTTAGTATTTTGTTTGGATATAAATGCCTGTACAGTTAAAATTTTTATTAGTGGTTTAGCTAATCCATTTTGACTTATCTTTTTACTTAGCCAATCCCAAATATTCATCTGATATATTTGTATGCATAAAGTTAATTTAACCTAGTTTAACAATTAGCAGTCATTTACCTATTAACATCGGAATTTATCTAGAAAAGAATAATAAAAAAAAAATTTCTCTGATTTATGAATTA
This sequence comes from Forpus xanthops, assembly GCA_032466535.1. Lineage (NCBI taxonomy): Eukaryota > Metazoa > Chordata > Aves > Psittaciformes > Psittacidae > Forpus > Forpus xanthops. The sequence goes on from JASSUY010032976.1 coordinate 21,841, forward strand.
TTCAAAGCCAAAGCAGCTTGATGTCTGCAGTACAGTGGCAACCTGCAGATAGTCAACAGAGACGCCCATTTTGAAACCAGATTTCCTCCTGAACACAATGAAGTGCCGAATCTTTTCTTTTACCAACACAGTTCAAACACTCTAAAGTCAGTGCAAATCTCAGATGTTTATGAAGAACATCAGTTTAAAAGGATTTTTTTTTGTGTAAAAATAAGTGTATACTCAATCATTAAGTTTGAAAGTAAATTTCTTGAATTGAAAATAATTTAAGTATAATACTTCTGAATATCGGATTTACACCTGTATATAGGTATGAATTTATTTTAGTTATCAAATGTTTAAATCACTTGATGGTATTGCATATAAAAAGTATGAATAAAAGTAAAATAAATGTAAGAAAATTGGGACATTGAAGTGGTAATTCAGGAAAGAGAAATTATTTTCACATATTTAAATATTTTATATGATTTTTTGTGTGATTTTATTTTTTTTTGTGCTTTGGATTTTATATTATTATAAATTTAATATTATATTAAAGAACCAAATATTTATTAAAAATCAGTGGTTGAGCATCTAGGTGTTACAGATCATTTAAACTTAGCTTTTCAGAGATGTAAAGCCTCTAGATTAAAGATGAACTACCTAACATTTCTAAGCAAAAAGTAAGCTTAAGTACTTTAATGTTTTCAGTGACATAGTAGGGTGTTTTTAATAGGATCAGAGCAGTCTAGGAAAGAAAACAGCTTTGCCCTCGTATTCTAAGTTTGAATGCTTGACTTGGTGACACTTGTCATACAACAAACACATTTTTGCATTTGTACAAAACTTAGTGAAAAATTAAAATCACAGTTCAGTTAGGGTTTAGAGAACATCATCCAGCATCCCCAAGGTATTTTATAAAGATATACAGAATAAAAGGGGAAGAAAAATCCCACCAGTTTTGATATTATGTACCTTTTTATGTATGTCAATTTTTAGCTGCTAAAAATACTACCCTTCTTTGATGTATATATAGTACGAAAGAACTAAAAAGGCTCTATATTCTATCAGACAATGAAAGCTAGAGAGATGAAGGATGTATTTCATCATGCCTGGAGAAGAGAAGGCTGCATGGAGACCTCATAGCAGCCTTCCAGTATCTGAAGGGGGCCTATAAGGATGCTGGGGAGGGACTCTTCATGAGAGACTGGAGTGAGAGGACAAGGGGCAACGGGTTCAAACTTAAACAAGGGAAAGCTTAGATTGGATATGAGGAAGAAATTCTTTCCTGTAAGGGTGGTGAGGCATTGGAATGGGCTGCCCAGGGAAGCTGTGAATGTTCCATCGCTGGCAGTATTCAAGGCCAGGTTGGACAGAGCCTTGAGTGACATGTTTTGTGTGAGGTGTCCATGCCCATGGCAGGGGGTTGGAACTAGGTGTGTTAAGATCCCTTCCAACCCCAAGTATTCTATGATTCTATATCATGAGGGGCTGTATTGAATGCTTTGCAAAAGGCTAGATAGACAACATCAACTGCCCTACCCTTCTCCATCAGTTCCACGGCCCCATCATCAAAAGCCACCAAATAGGTCAGGCAGGATTTCCCCTTACTGAAGCCATGCTGGTTGTCAGCCACCACCTTGTTGTTTTTCATGTGCCTCAGCATGCCTTCCAGGACAATCTGCACCAAGAGGTGAGACTGACTGGTCTGTAATTCCCCAGCTCATTCATTTTCCCCTTCTTGAAAATAGGGGTTATATTTCCCTTTCTCCAGTCACCAGGAACTTCATCTGACTGCCATGATGTTTCAAATATGATGGACAGTGGCTTAGCAACTTCGTTCGCTAGCTCCTTGAGGACCCACAGATGGATTTCATCAGGTCTCATGGACTTGAGCATGCTCAGATTCTCAAGACATTCTGGAAACAGATCCTCTCCTTTAGTGAGCCAAAGGCCTTCAATTTCACAGTCCCCAAGTCTGCCTTCCACGGCTTGTTTGGTGTGGTCAGAGCATTTGCCAGTGAAGACTGAGGCAAAGAAAAGATGAAGAACCTCAGCCTTCTGTAAATCCAGGGTAGCCAGTGCACCTGGTAGCTTCCAGAGAGGGCCCACATTGTCCCTAGCCTGTCTTTACTTGTAGTGTACCTATATTCTAACTGGGCTGTAGCTTTCCTAATCTTGTCCCTAGCTTCCCACACAACATCCCTGTATTCTTCCCAGATCACCTGTCCCTCCTTCCAGCTTTTGTAAG
>JASSUY010032977.1:0-26950 GCA_032466535.1 Forpus xanthops
AACCTGTGGGAGTTGCATTCTTTTGATTCTCCTCCCCATCCCCCAGGACTGGGAAGAAAGAGGGGGAAGTGAGTGAGAAAACTGCATGAGTTTGAGAGGCTTAAACCACGACAGGACCCAGGCTGGTATTGTTGCCTGAATTTTAGGCAGAGTGCCCTGGGAAAATGAGAGACACCTTCCTAAGATGCCTGTGCAGTGCTTGGTTTGACTTTCTTATGACCTCTCATTCTCAGCCTTCCACCAACAAGCTCTGAAGACTTTACTTTGCAGCTCAAAAAGTACATTGCTGCTTAACTGCTGTCAGGATATAGAGAGCACATGGTGTAACATGGGTACATATCAGGTACATGCAAGCCTCAAAACTTGATTCATGATGGGCCCCTGTGGCGGCTCACCACCTTGCTTGGCAAAAGGATTCAGCCAGCATCCTTTTCAGAAGGAAGAAGTCACGTCCTTTCTTTCTCCTGTTTCTTCCCATCCTTCTGACCCAAAGCTTCAGCAGAGGAAATCAATTAACACAGAGGAGAATCATCTCACTTTCAGTTGGAGATTAAGCTGAGGAAACCTCAGCCCACAAGGTGATAAAAGAAAAGCAAAGAACAACCAGAAGCAAGGAGTTAAAATGGAAAAGCTCAGGCAGCCTCATATTTGTCAATGTAAAACTGCTGTAGTACCTACCCCAACATCTGGGGTTGCTCACCTACCTCTCCTCCTCAAAGCACTTTGGAATCGTTAGCTAAATTGGCTTACATTCACATAGAAGAGGGAGAGGAGTATCTGAGCATCAAGGGCAAAGGCTTCTGGGATGCACAGGGATGGGGAGCACCAGAGCACACAGTACAGCTCAGCTTCTTCCTCCCACTGTGATTTGGAAACACCTCTGCTGAGCTCGTTTTCCCTTCTTGTTACAGAACAAGGCCAGAGTTCAGGGCAATGAGGGAAACTCTTCCTTTACCCCTGCTTTCACTGAGGCAGCAGCACAGCTGTGACTGGAGCACGCAGCATGGCTGCCCTTGGAGGCAAGGGCTCCAAGCAAGGCTTACGCATTGATTTTCCAGCTCAAAGAGGACAGGGCTGGGCGGGAGCTCTGTCCCTGTTTCTGTGTCATTCATTTGCTTCTATAGCTCCTTTTGTTGTAGCCCCTCATTGTCATTCCCAGCCTTCCAGATGGGCCAGAGCATCACCAGCCCCAGCGTGGTGCCTGGGTTTAGGGGAAACAACACCTCTCTTCGTTAGCTCTGGCACTTGCAGTAGTGCTCCAAACAGCCCCTTTCCCCTTTCTCAGTGCCCTGGGATGCAAGATGTGCTCCTCTTGGGTACCAGACGACAGGCAGGCTGCCTGTGCTGCCTGCCTCTACCTGTACCTGCAAATCAAAGCACAAGCAGCACTTTTCCTGATGATAGCTGTGGGAATCGTGGAGTTAAGAGCCATGGTCCCCCACCTTCACATCCCTCTGCCCCCCTGCCTGCATCACAAGAGAGCAGAAACACAGCACAAGGAATAATCATGGACCATTTATAAGTGACAGTGTCGTGGAAATCAAATCCAGGTATAATCACCACGCTGCTGTTGCCGGCAGAGCACCTGGGAATGCCAGCAGGAAGCAGAACCTGCTGGGATAATATCTGCTTCATAATATTGCCACACTTCGACAGTAGACTCTGGGAAAATACCTTTCCATTCAGATTCTTGCTTCTTTGATGTACATTATACAGTTTGTTCGCTTTCCTTGAGGGGAATCCAGTTGCTTATTGTTTGCTGAGCATCCAGGAGGGCTTGGAAGATAACAGACCCTAGGTGGAAGGCTCAGGAGAAAGACAAAGTGTTCATTCAGGAGGTGGCCTTGTGGCATCTTGTTTATAACAGGAAATATGATGCTATTATTTGCATGTTTCCAGAGCAAGCTGAATATAAGACCTTCAGATACTGAAGCCACAAAGCTGCTGCTCCTGGAGCTAAGAAAAAGACTTTCTTAGTGCCAAAGATATCCATGAGGAAGAAAACCCATGAGGAGAAGCTTTGGGGTGCCATAGCTTCAAACTGTACCTCATTTAACACAGTTGCTCCACACATGCACTCCATCGCCACAAGCCCATACAGAAGAGCTTGTCACCCCTTGCTTCCAGATGTGCCATGTCCTTAAAGCCAGCAGTACAGGACACAACAGCTGCCAGTGGCCAGAGATGGATGCCAAGCAAACACCAGTGAGAAATTAGACATGGTTTTCTCCATAAAGCTGATTAAACATTGTAAGATATTTCTGGAATGGGACTCGATTGCTATCCCATTAGGTTTTGTATCCAGAGGGAGGCTGTGCCCATCCTGTAGACCTGTTGGTTTCAAGCTGCTGCCTACAAGACATGCACAATGGGATGGCTTATTCCCTTGTCACACATGTGCCTTGTGGAAGGCTGTGTGGGGAAAGGCAAGGTGGCTTCATTGAGTTTGTGTTGACTGGAGGCCTTCATCATTCAGGAAGGTAACTTCTGCAAAGCAGCTCTATGGTAAAAGCTTATCCTGGCTGCCTGTCTGGAAAGGATGCTTCAGCCAAGGAGAAACACACATTATCACACTCGATACAGCTCTAACTACATGAAATTCAAGAAGCTGTGATGGATAGAAGAGTTCGGGTTACACAGTCTAATCATCTCCCCTGGCCTTACACTTCATGGATGTACCGCTAAGAGCATTTTCTATGGTGTCTCTCAAAGGAAACACAAGGAAATATTTCCCAGTGTGAGAAAATGACAAACTAAAGGGTGGAAATTGAAGCCAGCAGCTATCTCATGCTACAGGGACAACAAAACAATCTCAGGCACAGGGCACAAAAGGACTGAAAAGAAGACACTCATAGGTACTCGGAGAGGCTCAGAGCTGATGGAGTGAGTAAGCAGAGGGAAATGCAGCTGCAGGATAACAGCAAAAACGACATCACAGGGTTTTGAAAACAAAGGTGGCAATCAATCCAGAAAGGTGTGGAAGGCTGCAGAGGGCAAGAAAAACAGGAAAAACAGGGGAAAGATTATTAGTCTATCCCAACGTGTCCTTCTTTTACAGTGGCTGAAGTTTGCACCCATCCTGCTGAGACCACAGAGCTCCTGAAGGAACCTCTTAAAGATGCTGGTGTACCTTTTCAGTGATAGCTGGGTATCCACAGGCTCCTTCCAACTCCTTCAGGTGACTCTTGAGCGATCACTTCTTATGTCCATTTGTTGTGGCTTTTTCGGTTGCTTGGTTGGTTTGGGGTTTTTTATTGTTTGCTATGTTTGGTTTTGGGTTTTTTATTGTTTGCTTTGTTTGGTTTGGGGTTTTCTTCTCCTAAAAATGCCATTTCAGCAAAACCATTCATATATCTGATGCTGCTTCAGGTAAAACCTGAAAAGATTTTTTTCTAAAGTCATTAGTCCAATGGCATTTTAGCTTTCTGATTTCTTGGGAATACACAACATTGTTTCAAAGACAGGGATTCAAATGCATCACTTTGCCCTGAATCCAAGTGGTTTGAGTTGTAACAACACTTTATGGGATTTCCTTGGGAAAAGAACAAAAAGTTTGTGCCAATCTGGAACCTACATTTTGTCTTTCTTGGCCTCACCACATTTCACCGATCAGAAACAGCATTTTCCTCACCTTTATTGTCCTGCAACATTTGTCCATCTGATATGCAGCACCCTCGAAGGAGAGCAGCCTGGGGACCCACACCACATCTCTGCACTTCCTTTCCAGGCAAAAAGGCTGCCTTGTTGTTAAAGCAGCTTGGATCTTGTCCCTAGTGAAGACAGTGTCACTGTCATCACCTTTCAGTCCCATCATAAGAAGTGATCCTTGACATGGGGACATGTAAGGACAAGACAAAGAGGAATGGCTTTAAGCTCAAAGATGGAAGATTTATGTTAGATATTAGGCAGAAGTTCCTCCTTGTGAGGGTGCTGAGGCACTGCCGCAGAGAAGCTGTGGCTGCCCCATGCCTGGCAGTGTTCAAGGCCAGGTCAGAAGGGGCTTGGAGCAACCTGCTCTAGTGGAAGGTATCCCTGCCTGTGGCAGGGGGTTGGAACTGGATGACCTTTAAGCTCCCTTCCAACCCAAACCAGTCTGTGATTCTATGATTTTCCCATGACACAAGGGGACAGATGGGCAGAGCTGTCAGATGTGCTAATAAAACACCAGACTCACCTACAGAGTATTGATTATTTCCTCCCCTTCGCTGTTGCCAGCAGTTCCCTGCTGCACACTGAGATGGATGTGCTGCCCTACCCAAGCCCCTTTCACAAAACAATTTCATCCTTCCCCTCATCAGATTGCTAACATAACTAAATAAAACAGCTCTGCACCCACTGGATGCTGCAGAGGCAGAGGGCTTGCTTGAGGATGGCTGCAGCCTCCAGCCCTTGAACAGAGATCACCCTTACTTCCCTGAGCCCAGGAGGGGAAATAGAATCATAAAAAGGTCTGGGTTGGAAGGGACCTTCAAAACTCATCCAGTCCAACACCCTGCAATGAGCCGAGACATCTTCAACTGGATCAGGTTGCTCAGAAAAACATTCAGAACTGAGTATCTGCTCTAGGTTCCCACCCTGCTTCCCCTCAGCATGTATTTTAATGTTCAACACTGCATATAACAGATGCTGCTGATGTATCTGCCTCAGCACATTTCAGAGGCATCACGTTTAACAGGCTGTCCTATTCAGAGAGGCAGGCTGGTGTTTCTCCAGCCCAGGACTGCACAGAGCCATGCTGTGCCTTGGATCTAGGGCCCCTTGCATTATACAAAAGGCTTTCTCTTCTATGAGGTGGGATGGCTGCAAGGCCTTTCTCCTTTACAGATGCTCCTCTGCCAGACATGCATGAGCATAGCTCAGGAGGCACCATGATCTCTCCTCTTCACTCCCCACTGCTGCCCATGGACCTCAGGACTCTGTCCCCAAACTCCTCAAAGCACAGAACATTCCTTAGGGATGGTTCATATATTTTTGCTTTCCCTTTCCTCCCTCATCCAGGCTCCAGCTAGCTCAATGGCAAGCACAGCTCTCTCCCTGCTCCCCTCCTCCTTGCCCTCGTTCACAACACCTTCATCCCAGGCTTTCCGCGGGTCCACAGCTCATTTTGCTTTTCACCTCTCCCTCTCCACTGCCTGATTAAATACCTCAGCCAAAGATCCTGTGGGACATAGAGCTAGTGACTGAACCATTTGCTTTCCTCAGTCCTGCAGTACCATGCTGCATTCCAGTGTCAGCCCCAAGCCACGGGAGGAGAGGCTACACCAAAGTGATCGTGTATGTACTAAAGCTGCTGTGAAGGCAACTAAAGGCTGTGTAGACCCCTGTAAGGATGCAGCACTGTGCAGGTGAAAGCCCTCCCACAGATCAGCTCCTGCCCTTTTAAGCCTTCTCCCAAGCGCCTCCTGAGATGCTGCCCGCATCCTGTTGCTTGGGGAGCCAGAGAGAAATGTGCATGAAAGCCTGAGGTTACTCATCAAACCACAGCCCCACAGAGCAGTACTAATGCTGTGACCCCATCCAACATCAAAGAGAGAGGGGCAGAGCTGAGAGCACATTTCGTGGTGCTTGCCCTGCCATTGATGGCAGGGAGGACAAAGGCTCTTCCCAAGCCATTGAATGAGGAAAAGGTAGATGGGAGATGCCCAATAAAGCAGAAGGCCTCTGGCTTTTGTTGATGAATTCAAACTCTGCCTAAGGGTTAATATGTTCAAGAGCACATTTATACATGCCAGGAATAACCGTGGAGCCCCTGTGACACAGGGTGACACAAATGCTTGAATCACTTCTGAACAATGACATTTACTGCTTCTGAACCACTTCTCTGCTCGTTCCTCCTTCGAAATAATCCCGAGTGATCTCCTCGAATGCAAGTTTCCCTTTAAAAAAGACAGCGTGACATATTTTGACTTCCCTTGTTTGACAATATCATCGCTATTTCATCTCAATAACGTAAAACACAATCACTTCAGCTTTGCCTTTTCCTTTCTTTGCTCTGTGTGCTTTTGTATTACATTATCATATTTCAGTGCCGCAAAGCCCAGATGGAGTGTGCATAATAGTTCATCTCTCGTGTGTGCTCTGGCACAATCACACTGAAGAGTTTGAACTTTATCACAGTAAAATGTTTCACTATCACCAAGCCAGGGCTGGATTTGCTGTGGAATTTTGATCTGGTTGTTTTTCTTCCTAGTATTCAATCTTCAGGGTTCTTTTTTTTTGCCCTTGCTATGCAGCAAAACCAGCTATTGAAATGTCAGATATTCCCTCTGCAGAAATGTTCTGTTTCCCAAAGATTCATTACTTGGCTTCTGTGAAATGAGAGATTTCAGACCAGTTCCCAGTGGATGAGCCATCGGTTTCTAACAGGACACCCTTGTGTTTGCAATGACCTCATCACACTGGATGGTTAAGGACACAGCTCCCCATTAGGCTTTGTCCATGAGGTTAAAGCAAGTCCAAAGGTTCCCACCCCATCCTGCCTCTCTGCTTCCCTCATCCCTCACCCAGTACATCACCCTGCCCTGTTTGCACGCTCCTCCTTTAAACCTCTCCACTGAAATGAGCTAGGTTAAACACTACGGAAATCCAAAGAGTAGCATCAGGAACTGAAACTGAGCTGCCCCACTGCTGCCACCCCTCCCCATGTCCTCAGGGCTTGCTGTTTACTACATTGCCATTCTCTTTCTTTACAATTCCCTCTGGTCTGACCTAAATGCAACATTAACATGCTAGCATGCTGGATTTGCTTTCGAAGCATCCCTTCAAAGGAGTGCAGTGACGTGAGCCCCACACCAAGACAGGCTCTGGTTGAGGATGGTGGAGACAGCCGACCCTGCAGCTCCTATGCAGAACCAAAGCCAGGCTCTTCCCCTGCACCAACTCACTTGGATAAAAGAAGTCTGTTTCCCTGTGTCCACGCTTATTCTCTTTTGCCGTTCACAGGGAATTGTGTAACAGCGCCCAACACCATGAACCCATAACCAGAATGCCCGAAGCCCCGTCTGTCTTGCAGAGAAGCGCTGGGGCAATGCCGCTTCCCCCAGACCCTCTGCAACACACGGAGGTGAAACACCCCTCTGGCTCCTTCCCAGCCTTTCGTGCTCCACGTTAACGACTGATTCCCAAGCCCCCCCGTTCCCTCCCAGGCCCTTGGCCGCTGCTCTTTGTTCCCACCCGTAACCCGCACACACCCGCGGGTAACGCACACCCGTCCCCTGCCGCGCACGCATCCACCGCTTCCCAAAGGGGCCGCCCCGTCGGGCGGTGGCAGCCGAGGGTCCCGCCCGCTGTGGGCCGGCCCGGGCGGGCGCGGTAAAGGCGGTGCCGAGCGGGGCCGGGCTCAGTCGGGATCGCTTCGCGCATGGGGTAACCGTAAGGATCTGCCGGGACCCCCCCCTCGCTGCTGCTCCTGCTGCGGGACGTGCGTTGGGGCGGTGAGTACCGTGCGCGTCCCCCCACGCCGCCCGACGGGGTCTCCGTAACCAGGGGCTTGGGGGGTTCGGGGGCACGGGCCCCGTCGTGTCCCTCCGAGGGGGCTCTCCGGTGTCAGGATGGGTGGATTGATAGATGGACGGTGCGAGCAGCTCCTGTGGTGCCCGCGCACGGCTGCAGCGGGACTGTGTTCTCCGTCCTGACCGTGCGTGGTCCGTGTGGGATGAGTGGAGGAGGTGGTGGAGCGCTGCATCCCGGTAGGAGAGCGGCAGGGTACCCGGCGGCATGGGGAAGCTGTAGCCATGATGTGCGGGGTGTGCCTTGGCTGGGAGCTTTGTGGTTGTCGCTCCACTCCAAGGGAGTCCCGTGCCGCGGCGTTCCTGGAAGTGTTAATCCTTTAACTGCTAGCTCGAGAAAAGCCACAGGAGGAAGGAATGTGGTCCCCAAACGGGTGACTGTAAGAGAAAACTGGGAAGTCAGCCTCGATGGCTGAATCCCCTGGGACTGGGATGAGGGGGGCTGGCAAGCTGAGTTCCTGTGGGGAGTACTGGCTGCAGGGGGGGCTTGGCCATGAGGGAGAGGTTGGACCCTGGGTGGATATGAAGGGAAAGGGATACATGAGAGCTGTGATGCAAGAGGGAGCTGGGGAAAGGAGGTGGGATAAGCCCCGGCCATCACAAAGAGGGAAGGTGAGAAGAGGTAGCTCTCAGCAGGCTCTGCTTCCCTGCCTGGGCACTCGGGCACAATGGGATGCTACTTTTATCTCTGCTGATCAAGTGCATTGCTCTGTGTAGAGCAGCAGCAGCTTTTGGGCTTTCCTGGTGTGTGCAGCTCTGAGCAAACCAGGATGAGGAAGAAGCAGCCCATGGCAAGGGGTTGGAACTGGATGATCTTAAGGTCCTTTCCACCCCAAATCATTCTATGATTCCATGTGTGCTTCTTGCCCTGCCTTTGCACTGCATGGGGCTGGACTGTGTGGAGCCTTTCCCTTACATGAGCAATGTTTCTGTCCTTCTCACAGCTGCCCGAGAGAAAGGGCCAGCAAAGCTCAAGCTGCAAGTGCTTGAATAGGTACCATTTAATCCATCTCCCCTGTCTGCAGGGGCTGGCAGTTATAAATGCCAGCAGCAGCCAAAGCCCTTGTTGACATTAGGGCTACCACCAGTACCACTGAGCCATGAGAAGCTATAGAGTATGCAAGAGCACTGGCTATTCTGGACTTGGCGTAAATAACTTGCTTAGTAACTCCGTGCTAAAGCAGAAGCTGCTGAGTAACAGTCTGTGGATGTGGAAAGTGTTTTCTAAACAAATAAATAGTTGTTACTGTTCAGAAGGGAAGTTTCCATAGGGATAAACTTTTCTTAGGTTTTAATGAAAGCCAAGAATAAGCAAGATCTAAGGCTCAGCATGAAGGTGCATCAACTAGCCCTTGCCATATCTCAGCTGGGTTGCATAAATACACCTGATGCATGCACATTGTGAAGGACACCATGAACATACAGAACGTGCCTGTGTGTTCTTGTTCTTTGTCCGCTGTGCAGAGCAAGGTCAAGGGGGCTTTTCTCTGGGGAGGTGGTTTGTCCCAACCAGGGAGCTGAAGGTGATGTCTGCCATACAGTGTCAGGGAAAGCTGATCCTTCTGCTTGTGGGTGTGTGTGAGGATTTATTGTAGAGACATGTGAGGACAAGAGCATCTCCAGAGACGGACATCAAGGTGGGGCTTATGGTTGCCACTGATAATAAACCACAGAGATGCTCTGCCCTCAGACTTTTTGTCTATTTGGAGCTGCTTCAAGGCTGGAGCCTGATCCAAAGGGAAACATTTTCCTATTGTTCTCGCTGAGCATTGAGTGCTGAAGTGTGCAAAATGCCCAGAGTACATCTGCAGCTGGTGTTCACTTGTCCTGCAGCTCTCTAAAGGTCAGAGTGTTCAATAGCAGGGGCTGGGACTGGGAGGGATGGTTCCACATGCCAGTTCCAAGCATCACTTTGAGCTGTTTGCATCGTGACATTTTCCTTGCTGCATGTGTGTTTGGTCCCAATCCAATAGGTCCCCACATTTCTAATGAGAATGGCTAAATGCTGTTAGAACAGAGAACGTCTCCCTCTGTTGCAGGCAGGGTGAGCTGCCCAGGAGGCTTCAAATTGACCCGGGTACTCTTCTGGGCTGACAAAAGCAAGAAGAGACCAATGGGACCGTGAAGTGGAGGAGTATGTCTTCCTAGTGCTATGTTCTTGGTTTTAAGCCTTCCCCTTGCGCAGGAAGAAAACAGCACATGTGCACCAGAAAGATGTTGAGATTGTTTATGTTCTGCTCCTGGCCTGGCTCCAGGGGAAAGGGTTTGGTGACCTTGGCACTATTGGGACATTATTTATAGAAAGTAGATCTTCTGGGTTTTGTGTTTTTGATGTAGCAATGTGAAAACAAGTCTTGGGAGGGGAAGACCTAACGCTGGGCACATGTATGTTGGGACTTTCTCCAAACCAGGAAAAACAATACTTAAGGGGTGGCCAGGTGTTCACATTGCTTCCTGCTTTCCCTTGGAAAACAGGGTTTGGGTCTGTCTGGGGATCGCACGCTAGCACGAGTTTGCTTCATGTTTGAAGAGTTTTTGTGCAGGATGCTAAAAGATGATAAAGAGAAACCTGGCTATAACCAAAGATACTTTAATGGTTCAGACATGAAGGGAAATGACAAATGTCTCTCTGGCCCTCTTGGTTTTCTTCTGTTTGAAGCTTTATGTGATCTGCAAGGGTTAATGCATCTTGGAGCATTTCAGTGCCCATCTGTGGTGCTGGTTAGTGTGACTGACCCCAATGACAGATGGAGACAATGAGGCTGGGAGATGAACAGGGTCCTGCTGGATAATCTACTACAATTCAGGCAGTGCTGCAGCTAAAACCACAGCAGCAAACTTTCCCACTGGGCTTCACAGCGTGGTACATTTCTTACCTTCATACAGTTAGCTAAATCCCTAAGTGTCTTTCTGTCCCTCTGTATGCAAAATAGGGACTTACTGAGCACGTTTGTGCATTGGTTTTACTGGGGAAATCCTTGCCTAGGCTGTACCTCACCCATCTCTACCAGGCCTTGGCTGGATCCTTACCCAGTTCATCTTACAGGGCAAAACCAAGGACCTAGAGGGTATCATGGGATTACCACTTTGGACATCCCAGAGGATTTCCAAATCCACATTTTGGAAAAAAGGTCTACTCCTGATCTGTACCAACAGCCACTGTGGTTATGGGGAGGAGGAAGGAAAGATTTGCTGCCAAAACAGGAAAATGATAAAACAGTTGTAAATGGGTTTAATGCTAAAGGTGAGAGGCTTCTGTTAATGCTGATGGTAAGAAACTGTGTGCTTCCTTTCTGTACCTATAAAGCCAAAATCAGAAGCCTGAGCATATGGACTGGTGGTTGGCTCCATTGCTGCAGGGCTCCATTGCTGCAGATCTCCCTTCGAGTTTCTGTTAGGGATTTGGATTCAGAGAGTTTAAGTCAAAGGCGAGGAGGAGAGCATGGGGCACAAAGCAGTTAGAAATAAATCAAAGAGTGATTCTGTAGTCCGGTCTCCTGGGGAGCAGCATTAGCTGTAGGAGTTGATGTAGCTGGAGATGCGCACAGAGGAGTGTCTGATAACACTGCCCACTGCCAACATCATTATTCGTTTGAAGAGATTCTGTGTTTCATAGGGAGATTAGCACATCATCCCCTTGGCATCTGCCTGCCACTGCATTCGGAGGGAGAAATCCCTCCTTTTCTTATTGAAATCAGGCAGGACTTCAACTGCCAGCCCGGAGGAGCAGGAGGAAGGCAGGTGCAGGCAGAGGAGCACACAAAGGCTTTCAGCCCTCTTGTTTTTGGCTGTATCCTGCCTGGAATGAGATCAACAGTTGGAGGCTGTGTCAGCAGCTAAACCTATCGAGAAACCCTACAAGTCTCCAGGAAACTATGGTGGGTGGCTCAGCTGGGGCTTTTTTCCGAGTACACTTTCATTCGGTGACCCAGAAACTCTTCCCTGTGAGGGTGCTGAGGCACTGGCACAGGGTGCCCAGAGAAGCTGTGGCTGCCCCATCCCTGGCAGTGCTCAAGACCAGGTTGGATGGGGCTTGGAGCAACCTGCTGTAAAGGAAGGTGTCCCTGCCCGTGGCAGGGGATTGGAACTGGATGAGCTTTAAGCTCCCTTCCAACCCAAACCAGTCTGTGATTCTATGTTGTAGGCTGCATCCTTGCTGGTCCCTGTATGGTGTTGCTGGTAACAAGATACATGGGTGATGGGTTGGGCACAGCCTGGATGCAGACATGCTATAACAAGAGCCTGTTATAGAAATGGGGGGGACATACTGCCAGCAGCAAAGGAGTTCCAGGAAGCAAGCTATTCTCTTGGGAAACAAGGTATCTCAAAGGTTCATGGTTTTAAGTCCCTCTGAATCCTTTGGTTGACATTTAACGCCAGTTGCTTGTCAAATCGTTCTTGGTAAATGCTCGGTGTTATACCAAGGAGGTAGAAATCACAGAATCACAGATTGGTTTGCGTTGGATGGGAGCTTAAAGCTTATCCAGTTCCAACCCCTACCATGGGTAGGGACACCTTCCACTAGAGCAGGTTGCTTCAACCTGGCCTTGAATACTGCCAGCGATGGGGCAGCCACAGCTTCTCTGGGCACCCTGTGCCAGCGCCTCAGCACCCTCACAGGGAAGAACTTCTGCCTAAGAGCTCATTTCAATCTCCCTCTGGCAGGTTAAAGCCATTCCGCTTGGCCTGTCCCTACAGGCCCTGTAAAAAGCCGCTCTTCAGGTTTCTTGACAGCCCTTTATGGATTGGAAGCTGCTCTAAGGTCTGCCTGGAGCTTTCTCTTCTCCAGGCTGAGCAAGCCCAGCTCAGTGTGAGCTGCTTCCTCACAGGGGGAGGAGGAAACTCAAAACCTGCAGTACTGGGTCCAGGGGAGCTGGGTGGTACTGGTTTTTCACCAACAGCTTTATAGCCTAGGAAAAAAGCTACTGTAGAAGCTGCTTAATAGTAATAAATAGCTCCAAACATCGCCTTGCAGAAAGTGGAAATGTGTCAGGAGTCAAAGTCTACACCAAACAGGTTTGAAGATTTTAGACCATCTGTCTGCACATTCCCAGGTTGTTTTCATGGTAAGTGAGAATTAAATGTAGCTGCCTTTAATACCAGCATTGCTGGTGGGAACTCTGTAAGATCTGGTGTGCTTCCGAAGAGCAGGCTCCTATAGTGCATCATCCCAACCTCCTTCCCTGTTGCCTTGCCCAGTGCAACTGTTTGTTCAGTGGGATGTATGACTGTGATATTGCCTTGTCTGCTGGCAAACTCTTTGATGCTGAGCATCACTTACCAACAAGTCCCTTCTGTGAGCTGTGTCAGCGTCCACTGCTTAAATCTCTGGGCAAGTAGGATGCACTGAGGGTTGATGGATGGAGGTATAATAAGGCAGTTGAGCTTATCCCCTCCGGCCAATTTATTCCCTGCATCACATCACCATGCAAACCAAGTGCCTGTCATTTGTGTTTGCAGAGAACATGAGGGAGAAGAGACAAGCCTTCCACCCCCAGAGCCACAGCTGCACAGAATGTCATTACAGGTAAAGTAATGGGGGAAGTGTTGACTAGACCCTGACACTTCTGTGCCATGAGCTCTTCTAAGCAGGAGGCTGAGCTATATGCTAGCTGATAAGCATGTATATGTACAGATACAGCAGCAAAGCACTATGTGTGTGTATACACACACTGCTGAATAATGCTCATAGTGCTGGAACTCGTTTTATCCAAGTGTCTGAGACTTAAAAGTGTGGAACCAAGGGAAGGTCCTTAAATAACCCTTGATCACAGAGGTGGGGCATCTGGAAACACTGGTTTCTGTGGTTACTTGGGACCCTGATTTGCCAGCGCTGCTGCTGTTAGCACTTTGTTTCCTGGGTGTTCCTGTTGCTTCCTTGTCCGTGAGAAGTCAAAGGCAGGGTGAAGGACTAGTCTATGGTACCTTTATTCTTTCTTTCTTAAGGCTTCTCTCATGTTACCAGGAGAGATGACTGTGGGACCTCTCAGTTCTTCTCAAAGCTTTTCCTACCACCAAGGCTATTGATGCCACACGCTGTCATGTACCCATTTGTCTCCTATCTGCTATAAGAAGAGAGTTCTTGCTTTAGATCCTTAGGCTGATGTGCATCCTCTGTGGCTATGACTAAGAGCCACTTAGGACATACCTTCTCCATGCCAAGCAGAAGAGAAGGGAGCCCCTTTCCTTGCAGGTTACTGTCTAGGGTTTTTTATAATCCCAAAGTGCAATTCCATGCTATGAGGGTGGGCAACAGTTGTACAGTGCTTGCCTAGGATACCAAAAAGCTGACTGTGGGGATCAAGAACCTGTCCTGTCCATCCATATAAAAGCAATCAAAACCCCACTCTCACTCATCTAGGCTCCTCCTGTTGTCTATGGAATGAGGCAAGTCATTGCAGGGGATGATGCATCCTATCTGCAAGATGATGCTTAAGCCACGACACCTAAAATAGACACCTCTGGGGGATGGCTCACCCTGCCTGTTCCCCAGAGAGCCAAAGAGAGGGAGGTAAGGACAGCTATAGGCTCATGTTATATTTGCTGCTTCCAAGCCCCACTCTCCACCAGTGAAATGCTTTTATTGTGGGGTGGGAACAGACTCTGTGTGATCCTCACAGTACACATGCACTGTCCTTTTGTGGAAGCTGGAGAGCATCTCAGGCATGGGAGGCATTGTCTTTTCCAATCTCCTTGATATTGCATCCTTTCTGTGCTGAAAGCTTTCTGAAGGGTACTTGTGTGCAGAGTCCCCAATTGCTGATAATGTGCTTTATGAAATCCTAAGAGGAGGGCTGAGATTAAATGTCACACACTTCACAGTGGGGGAATTCAGAGAGCCTTGTTGATCTGTGCTGGGTTGACAGCTCATGCATAAACAGACGTGCACATACGCGTACGCTCATGCACGCGGGGCGCTTTCTGCTGACTCAGCAGCAAATAAAAGCAAGGTCAAGTTGATGTGAACTCCTGCGGGGTGTGTGCTGAGAGCTGTGGGTCCTTCAGGACTGTTTGGCTTGAGATCCATGCTGGGTCTCAATTGCCTCTCCCCTGTGTTGCACTGCGCTGAGCTGTGTCTGCTTTGGTTTATGCTATGGGTTTAGCCTGACCAGGAGGAGCAAAAGCGATATTGATGTGAGGTTCACCCCAACGTTTCCGAAGTGCTTTCTCCTGCCAGCAGGGAATACAGATAGATGTAAAATAGAGACAGATACAAAATAGATGTCATGCTAAGCTGTCTGTTACTCAGGAAAATGCCAGGAAGGGCATTTCTGCCTCTGACACATCATGTGTAATGAACCAAGAACTGCAAAGGAGTCTGTAGCCTTCCTCAGCAGGACGGGGTATTATAAGCACGCAGTCAGCACTGGTGGGATATGGTGCTTGGGCAGTCACCTTTGAAATATTAAATACCTGCTGAGCATGAGTATGAAGTTGGGTGGTAGGCTATTTTTTCATATACAGTTGGAAACCAGAGGTACAAGCAGTTAAATGACCTGATCTCCATTGCATGGAGGGGCAGCAGCACTATCAAACCTATAAGCCAAATATCAGTATCCTATAAGCAAGTATTTTGGCTTTCAGGCTTCCTACTCTGGATGCTGGGGTGTAATTCTGCTCCTGAAAACAGATCGTTTCACTTCCCAGTGCTCTGCTGCAGGATACTTGCGGCTCCTCCTCATTCTGGGGGATGCTGTGGCTCTGGGGGATGCTTCAGGCTGGTGCTTCATAGACACATCCCTGTGTACCTGCACTGCTAGCAGGTTGCTAGGAATTTCTTTTACGTTGTTCCACCACTGACTTGTGAATTAGCAGAGCCTGTGCTAGCTCTGTCGGCAGCTATTTAGAAGTTTCCCTTCTAAATCTGTTCTCCCAGCTCCTGTTTGCCCAGCATGGGGGAATTTTGCATCTAACATTTTTAGCCTTAACCTGTTGCTATAGAAACCTCCAAGGTGTCAGAGGGAGATTTTTGCCACTTGGGGATAGGCTACCAAGTAGTTGAAGTATGTGTTTTATTGGGAGGCCTTCTCCATCATGCTTTTGCCAAGCAACTTCCCGAGCTTGTCTGCATGCCTGTGCTTATTTCGAGCTTAAGGAGCCACAAGGGAGTGATAAACGTGGAGTTGTAATTGTGTACGAATGAGAAGGGCTTAATGTTGGCAAATGGCTTAGGGAGGATGTGTTCCCAAGCTGCAGCGATGGGTCTGAGTGGTGGTCCAGGGCTGAGAGATGAAGGGTAACATCAATCCCTAGCACAGTAAATGGTTAACCTAGAAGCAGAAGTGAAGGCTGTTAATGGCATCTCCCAGAAGGAAGTCTGGGACAAACTGCTCCCTGTGGCTCCTTTCACCCCTGAGACTAAAATATAGGTGAATGCCAAAGTATCCTGCCTATTCTTGCAGCATGAGTTGTCTTTAGTAACCAGCCTCAAGAGATCATCACTGCGCAGTGGGACTCTAAGTCAGTCCACATGAATCAAACCATACCCTTTGCATATTTATAGTGAAATAATATAGACTTGATTTATTAATATATTATTAGTGATAAATGGTATATAATTAATACGCTCTTACAGGATGTAACTGTGAGAATGCTTTACAATGTGGGGGTTGGTGACAACTCAGCCGCTGACTGATGGTCACTTGAGCCATTTCCTATGAAGCTTGATTTACAGGACGTCTGTGTCGTGGAAGCAAACTTTCCTGCTTACACAAGTTGAGGCATGAGTCCTGTGAGTGCCTCTGTGCCTGGGACTCAGGAAGTATCCTGGCTAGACCAAAAGGCAATCTCCCTGCTTAATGCAAATTTATTCGTCTGCCCTTTTTCCCTCCCTTTGTGTGAGCCTAGACTGCACATCTGGTCACATCATGACAGACTGTGGGAGATGAGGAACCCTTTGTTTTCTATAGAAATAGAAGAAAAGCTGATGGTGCTGGGGTATCCTGCAGGAGCTCTTCTCAAGCTGAGGCTGCAACTCCACCCATGAAACAGGTTGGGAACCTGTTTTTGGGGTGTTGGAGTGGCACAGCCTCATTTCATCTTCCATTTCAAGGTTGTAGACGTATTGGTAGCTTATAAGTTGCAGTGTGTGCATTGCGCTGCAAGTTCCCAGACTGTAGGCATAGAGATAACATTGCTGGAGGTGTAGTTCGTCTTCTTTTAGGGGGGAATCCATTAAGAATGGCTTTGAAATCACTGTCTCTGTGACAGTGTACAGTGGTCCTGTGTCACTGAGGGATCTGAATCTCCCACATTGTAATCTCTTATGGTTTTCCTCTGAGTTATGGAAAGGGACATGGGGGAGGTTGTTGGGACTAAAGGGTACCAGTTTCCTAGGTTTGTGGAAGGAAGTTATCAGATGCTTGGGGACACAGTGGAAAGAAAATCTGGGAAGGTTTGCAGTTGCTGGGAGAAGTACCAAGAACCATAGAATGGCTTGGGTTGGGAAGGACCTTAAGATCATAGAGTTCCACCCCCCCAGGAAGCACCATTGCACTGTAATGATCCAGTATTCAGCAGTGTTGTGGGTCAGCATTGTGTGCCTGGGCTTTTCCCTGCGCCAGTGTTACTTCCCATAGGCTTCTCTTGAGATAGTGTCATGCCTCAGGTGTGAGGCAGAGATGAAATGCAGAGTTGCATCACATTTAGTGTAAATCTGACCTGTATCACCCCGTTTGGTTGAGGGCTTCTCCTGGCCTTTCAAAGCTGCTCTTTTCCAGTAGCAAGGGTTGATTTACTCAGGGAATTTTGGTGGTTCTGTGTGTATGTGTATGTGTGCATATGGGTTTTATTTTTTGTGTCTAATGTTTCCCTGTAACAATCATCTGCAGGACAGATGGCCCGCTAAGCTTCTGGGACTGTCTCCCACAAACACCTGCCTAAGGCAGCTGGGAAATGGAAGAGTTCTTCTCTTTTAATGCCCTTAAAGACAAACAGCACTCTATCACAATATGTCTTACTTCCCTTTTGCTCCATCCTCCCAGCTCCCTGGGGAGCTTCACTGCTTGAAGATGGGGACAATGAGAGGCTGCAGGCTGAGGCTCCCTGAGCCATGGAATGGTTTGGGTTGGAAGGGACCTTAAAGCCCATCCAGTTCTGACCCACTGCAGGGGCATCTTCCACCAGAGCAGGTTCAAGGGTGGCCTGGGGTGATGGAGTGCTGCAGTCAGCTGATCTGAAAGCTTTAGCTGTGGGGAGGAGGATGATGATGGAGGGCACGGTCTTGTATGTAAATAATCCAGATGGGAGCCGCTGAAGCAGCAGATGTGACATGTGTAATGGATGAAATGTGAGGCCTGTTTGACCCCGTGTCGGAAGCCCTCCATGCCCATGCAATGGGGCTGCAGTTGAGCCAGGTACCCACTCCTGTAGGGTGTCATGCATGCTGGTGGCCATAGCCATGCAGTGTGTGGCAAACAAGCATTTCTGCCCCCAGGTCAAGGCTGGGGGGCCCAGTTGATGCATTGCTGCAGGTGATGAGCAGGAGTGTGGCTGCTGTGTTTAATTATAGCTCCCCTTTGAGAAGCTAGTAAAGCAACACAGTTTATTCTGCCTTGTTCTGGGGAAACCAAGCACTTTGCAGGTTTTGATTGCTATATAACATATCCTGTGACACGGAAAAGAACTTTCCTGTGGTCCCTGTGAAAGGAAATGTGAAACCTATGGGCAGTAAAATCCTTGAGCTGGGCCATACCTCCCAGATGCTGTGGCTTGGTCCCAGTAGAGGTGCTTTCTTGGGGCAGGATGTTTTTATGGCCATAGGGAGGTTGTGGGCAGGAGCTGCAGTGCCTGGGGCCAGAGGGAATAGAGCAGTGAGGAGGAGGATGCAGGGGCTAAGCCTTCACAAAGGATGAAGCCCTAAATCGAGCACTAGGGAGAGTTCAGGATGCATGGGAAAGGCTGAGCAGGCTTTGGCTGTCCTCTTCTGCCTGCAGGGCAAACAGAGTAAGCAACACGATTTAACTCTTTTCCTCCCCAGCAGGCTGCAGAGGCTTCATTGTGCCCTGCATAGTGTGATGCTGGCTGCATCCCTTGACTTTGTGATTGCTGGAGCTGCTGTAGGCACAGGGTGCTGTCAGCTTGCTCCTCTGTGGCCGTGGGCAGCTCTGCAGGGCTCTTGGACAGTGTTGGAGGGCATCCGGGCATGTCTAACCCGCGTGGGGCATGTCTAACCCGTGGAGTGAGGTCTGGATGTGCTCTTTGGGGTTTGGGTTTTGTCTGCAGATGATCTGGTGGCACCTGGTGAAGATGCTCCTTGACCGAAGGGTTTTGCTTTGCATTTTCTTCATGTGTAGATGCAGGATATCTGCTGTCTGGGTTTATAGGTTTTCCCATAGGGAGGACACAATGTCCCTGTGCCTGTTGGAGTTGCTTAAGGAAGCAGCAGGGCTGCATTGGGGATGGACCTCTGGCAAGAGATGTCTCCTGCTGATGTTGCAAAGAGCCTTCTGTACAGAAAGGGCTGGTGTTGATGTGGGAAGGGAGTCCTGTGTACCTGGCTTGTTGCAGGTGAGAGCTCTGAAGCCTCCCCATTGCTTGGGTGTACAGACTGTACCAGCAGCATCGTGCTGCTGTGGTGGCTGAGTGCTAATTGTTTTGTACCGCCTGAGCATCAGGTTATTTTTGGCTTGATCAAGTTTCATTCGCTGCAGGTCTCTGAGGCTTCCTGACCTGCATAAACTGCTTTGGGAGAGTTTCTTTTCTCCAGGGTAGAGAGCTTCCACCCCTCAGCCAGGCATGGGTATCAATTCATCACAGCAAAACCTGCATATTATTCTGGAGTTGGTTTAAGATGTTTTGCTAGCCCAGAGTGTGCAAAGCCATGTGCTGGCATGGGAGGAATCATTAATTTCCTTTAATTAACTACTTCACACAGTTTGCCTAGGTGCTGTGAGAAAATCCCAGTATTCCAATATGGACGCCCCACCCCTGGCAATGTTCAAGGCCAAGTTGGATGGGGTTTTGAGCAGCCTGATGTAGTGTCTTTGCCCATGGCAGGGGGCTGGAATTGGCTGATCTTTAAGGTCCCTACCAACCCAAAACATGTGGGAGGTGGGGATAGTGATGCTGCTTTGGCAGTGACTTCATGATACTATAGGTACTCAACTTGAGGTGCCTGCAGGATGGGGGTCTGGTTCTCTTGTAAAGCTGTAAGCATCCCTCAATGGGTGCACAGCTCTGGCTGCTGCAGCATCGTGTGTGTGGCTGAATCTCCTCTCTCCTGTGCTGCAGAGCATCTCTTCACTCCAGACACTGGGAGGGAAGCAGAGATGCTGGGGGAAGAGCTGTGGAGGTGGGGAGAGATTGAGCTATCATTACTGTGGCACCAGTGAGGTTTCTTTGCACCACTAAGCAGTGGCTTTCAGCACTGAGTGCTGTATGCTGAACAGCTGAGAGAGGGAACAGATACTGAAATGAGCCTGCAATGAAAAAGGATTTTGGAGGAAGAAAACACCTCTTTCTACTGCACATAGGCTCTGCCCATCACTGAGAGCTGTGACAGGCAGTGGGAATTGCCTGTTTATGGTGATCGATCTGCACAGCCCCTGGGATGCTCAGAAACGGGATTAAGGAAGAAAGAATCTCAGGAGAAAGAGGAGGTGGAGGTTTCCCTTTGGAAATGCACAGGCTAATAGAAAACATCCTCTAAATTGTCAGTGTGTCAGGATAATGTAAGTATAATGTTTTCAAATCCTTGGCATCTTCTATCTGAATGGCATTGAATTAGCACCAATGTATTCATGAGCTCATTATTCATTACTGTTCAGTATTTGTTAGACTGGCTTTTTCTCTGGAAGATGGGGGTAATGAGACATGGAACTGGCTCTGGGACCATGCCCGTAGCTGTGCATAGCACTGTAAGAGAGTGGGTTTATGTACCAGTGACTGTTTTGTTGGCATTTGCTTCTGGCCTGTGTTGTACTTGTTCTTGGCCAGTGGTTTAGCACAAATTAGTGGGAATTCTTAAGGGGAGAACAACGTTAATTATGATGTGGATGAATTTCCACAAACTCCTGCCCTGAAAGTAACTGTCCAGATAACTGATAAAGGCAAATCTTGATCTTTTGGCCTGTGATTAGAGTTGCAAAACTGCCTCTGAAATCACAGAGGTGTTCATTGCTGCCTTCAATGGTGAGTCATGGAGTGCCTGTCCTCTTCAGCCTCCATCACCTTCCTTTGCTTCTTGCCCTAAGGACAGATTCTCTAGATATGAAGATGTTTTGGTTTGTTTTTCTTTCCTTCCTTTCTTTTCTCTCCTTCCTTTTTGTTTTCTTTTTTACCTGTCCCATCTTCCCTTCCTTTGCCATTTCTGATCATGAGGACTGAGCAGGAGGTGCACGAAACAACTTTTCCTGGCAAGAATCAGTGGGTTTCAGTTGGAAAGGACCTTAAGGCTCATCCATTTCCAAGCCCCTGCCATGGGCAGGGACACCTTCCTTTACAGCAGGTTGCTCCAAGCCCCATCCAACCAGGCCTTGAACACTGCCAGGGATGGGGCAGCCACAGCTTCTCTGGGCACCCTGTGCCAATGTCTTGAAATGCTTATTTCATAACCATTAATTGTTATTTCATAACCATTCTCCAGCCACTGCATGCAAACAACCTGGCAATCACCCTTCCAGAAGTGACCAAGTAACAGTCACTGATTACATAGTTAAGTTATTCTTTGCCATTAATAAGAAAATAATAATTTGTGTTACAAAGGAGGAGGAAAAATGTATCTAAGGGTTTGTTTAATTAAAACTACTGTTGAAAAACCCAAGTCATGGTAATGATACAGACAATGCTGTGATTGTATGATTAGGAATTAATTACTTCAGAAATGACGCTTCCTTTGCTTTAAAGCTATTCATTTTTCTTCACAAAATCAAGAAGGAACACAGAGGTGCCATGCTGGTGTGACCAGCACACTCATCACCCAAAGTCCTACCGAGACCATCAAGCCTCAGGTCTCTCATCCCTTGGTAGGGCTTTGGTGACCCAGGGTCAGAAGGATGCCACTGCTTAGACTGTTACAGAATCATAGAATAGTTAGAGTTGGGAAAGGACCTTAAGATCATCTAGTTCCAACCCCTCTGCCATGTTCCCTCAGCTAGCAAGGCTTTGGGAAGGACTTCGCTTTGTTCCCTTCCAAAGTATGGAGGGAAGGGAGAGTGGCCAAAAAGGTACCTAGCACCTGTATACTCTGTACCATGTATCAGCCTTTCACTTGAGACTGTCGTCCCTATGTCCCAGGAGCTGTGTTGGGGCAGGTGAGGGATGTAGAATGGCCTCCGATTGGTCCTCATGGGGCTGGATTGGGCTGGAGAGCTTTGGTCAGAAAATACTGGGCTAGATATACCACAGCAACAGATCTCTGGCTTGAGCAGCAGTGGTGAGAAACCACTCAGCATCCAACCTTGTGAGTCTAGGTCTGGCAGGAGCAGAAAGAACTGCGGGATCTGTAGTAAAAGGAGCCAAAGAGGTCTTTCTGTGCCCCATCAGTCTGGGCTGGATTTTGTGTGTGGGTTATCTAGGTTTGAGTACACACAAGTTGTTTGGGTTGGTAAACTCCAGACATGGCAAATCTTCCACACTTTTCTACTACATAGTAGCTACTTTTTGAGCTTCTTGTCTTGTGCTTGAGCGCAGGCATGAGTAGATGCAGCTCCCACCTTCCTTCTGAGTGGTTGTTTTCCATTGTCCTACTTCTGCAGTATTTCTAAACCCTAGTTGCTGCATCTGGCTCTGAGCTCTCTTTCTAGGACTTGGTTATTGAGTGGAATAAAAGGAAAAACAACCCCACAACCCAACAAAACCCTCTGCAATCCTAAAAAAGAACCTGCAAAGCCCCAACAGCTAAAAAAGCATTTTGCCTGTGGTCTGCTGAGAGGGTCTTACTAAATCTTTGATCATGGGATTCAGTCTTTGTACTGTCCCAGTGAGACCTCTTGTCTTTGCATTACAGGAAGGGTTATGATGGGTACTCATAGACATGGCTGTCCGCTCTTGTGTAGACAACCACATGGAAGGGTTTTCCTGCAAGAGGGAAATCCTTCCCAAGGCAACAGAGCAGCAATTGCATGCACCACGCCAAAGGAACTGGCACCTTGTTTTATGACTCCCAAAAGACTCATGAAGTCTTTAGCCATGAGTGCAAATCATCTCTTCCTGGGGCAGCCATGGGAAGGCTTGGCTAGGACATGGAATTGTGCTTGAGTCCTGTGCTTGCTTAGGCTGGATTAGCTGTGTCTCATGCTTTGGTGTGGGAGGGTGAAGTGGCAAACAGGAAAAAATGTTTGTGTTCAGCTAATCCACGATGAAGACAAATGGGGGGCTGCAGCACCTGGGGGGGGCACACAAGTAAATACCTGAGATTTGTGTCCTTTGGCCTGAAGTAGAAACTGAAGGGTGTGATGCATGGCATAGGGAAAGACGAAGGCAAAGCATCACTTAATGACTATAATACCCCAGGTCTGGGTAGTATTTAATCCCTTCATCTGGGAAACAAGAAAGAGATACCACTGCTTCATGTTGGGATAGGATCACAGAATGGTTTATGCTGGAAAGAACTTGAAGCTCATCCAATCCAATCCCATGGATAGGGGTCCCCTCACTACACCAGATTGCTCCAAGCCCCACCCAACCTGGCCTTGGACACTGCAGGGATAGAGCATACACAGATTCCTTGGACAGCCTGTTCCAGTGTTTTGCCACCCTCACAGTAAAGTTCTTCCTTAAGTCCAACCTAAATCTCCCGTTTGTTTGAATCCATCGCCTCTTGTCTGGTCACTACAGCCCTGGCTAGACTACACTTTGCAGGTCAAAAGCAATTATAGCTAACTGCCTATGCTAAAGCCACTCTGATCTGATTATATTTCTTCCTCCCCTCAGCAGATCCTGGTGACAGCAGGATCACCTTGAGATGAGCTGCCCATAGCCGGGGCCAGCCGGGTCCCTGCCCCGGGACGATGAGGACCCATCTTCCAGCCTAACAGGAACATCCCGCAGCCGTGGTTGGACTTTTCTTCCTGATCCTTGTGGAATTTCATGTGACAGCGGAGCTGCTTCCCACCTCGCAGCCAAGGGCCCCACCATGGCGGCGAAGCAGCCCCCGCCGCTCATGAAGAAGCACAGCCAGACTGATCTGGTGAGCAGGCTGAAGACACGCAAGATCCTGGGGGTCGGCGGAGAGGATGATGATGGCGAGGTACATCGCTCAAAGGTATGAGAAGCCCATGTGGAGTAATGATGGAGAAGAGAGCTTCTACCAAGATGGTGTGGGGGGATTCTTTAGGATCTAACGTCTGTAGCCAAAACCTGGGCTCTGTGGGGCTCCTGGAAAGGGAGGGTGAAGGCCAAGAGGCACAAGCAATGATGTCTTTGAGCAGAGATAGATTGTGGAGCCTGCTGGGTACACAGGAGCTGACTCAAATGGTAATGGGGTGAGCTCAGCCTTCAAGCTGCTTTAATCCATTGCCAAAACACCCATGAGGTAGCTCGGAGCTGGTGCCATTAGGCAATGGCACCACCAGTGCCCACCAGCCTGGACACTGGAGCAGCAGTTTCAGCAGTGCCTCTCTGAAGAGAGTTTGAAGCAACCAACCTGTTTCAGTGAAGTATCAGAGCTGGAGGTCCTATGGGTGAGTCCCCATAGGAGCCCTGTCCCAGATGCACTCTGGAGAACATGCTGGCAGGCTCCTGCCTGCATGTGAGGAGCAGCACAGAGCTCTCCAAAAGCTCCCACCTTTCCCTGTCACTGGTGTAGCCTCCCCATCTGTGTGGTTTGGGGTAATCACAGCCAGGCATTGCTCTTGGCAGTGTGAGCATGAGAGTGTGATGGATGCTCCTCCACCTGGTGCTCCATTGGGATGACCTGAAGGTGATGTGTGGAAGGGGACAGTTCCCTATTTATGTAGGTAAGAAGAGACATGAGTTAATATTGGCCCTGCTCTAGCCCTACACTGCAGATGGCTAATCCCACTAAAGGAACAGTAGAGGCTGCAGCTCCTGATGGAAATCAAGGCAGCTTTTGGCAGGTGTAAGGACCAAGGAGTCACAGGTGACTCCCATATCTTCTTCCAACCCCCTTGGAGGTAAACTCCCACATGGGGTTAGGTAAGTGTTTTAGGGCTTCCAAGTCCTGCCTGAAGTTTGGGGAAGGGTTTGCTCAGTCACTTTGCGTCTTCTATTTGAATTTCAGATTAGCCAAGTATTGGGAAATGAAATCAAGTTTGCTGTCCGGGAACCACTGGGGCTCAGGTAAGATATTGGGCCACCTTGGAGCTGGGTCATCTGAAGGCCCTGGACCACAGCATCTGTGACAGCTCTGGCTGCTGTCACCAGCTCTGCTGCTGTGCCAGCATCACTGCTCCATGTAGGGGCTTCTCAGGGCCACAGGACCAGTCCAGCTCTTTCTTCTCCCATAGTCGATTTAGATTAGACATTAAGATGCTCCTGCCTGTGAGGGTGCTGAGGCGCTGGCACGGGATGCCCAAAGGAGCTGTGGCTGCCCCATCCCTGGCAGTGCTCAAGGCCAGGTTGGATGGTGCTTGGAGCAGCCTGCTCTAGTGGAAGGTGTCCCTGCCCATGGCAGGGGGCTGGAATTGGATGAGCTTTAAGCTCCCTTCTAACTAAAGCCATTCTATGGTTCTATGAAATAACCCTGAGGCCCTCAAGCTCTTCTCCCACAGTAGGTGCTGCAGACTGCAGGGGCTGCATGGGACTGGAGGTGCTCCTGATCTGGGATCCTGCTTGAGCATTGTCCTATTGGTGGGATCACTTCCCTTCTCTGCTTAGGTGAAGAGGATCTTGGATCTATCTCACCAAGGCTACTCTGTGTGCTGAGGCTGGAGCTATCAGTATGTGGGGAGCCCATACTCCCATTGGAGGCTTCTGGCTGCCTCGCAGTGGGATGTGGGAGGATTAAGGCTAATAGCGGAGCAGGCAGCAGGGATGCTTTGTGGAGTATGAGTGATATCTGTGCTCACACTGGGTCCTCTCTTCCCTCTCACACAGGGTCTGGCAGCTGGTTTCCGCCATCATGTTTTCGGGGGTTGCCATCATGGTAAGTGAGGGATGTGGTCCTGGGCTCCACCAGCTCCCTGCTGTGACAGAGGTGCCCAGCTTGGCTCTTTGGTGTTTATCCCCTTTCCTTGCCTCCAGCACCTGCTTCTGCTTCCTCTAACACCTTTGCCCTCACCATATCTCAGTAACAGGCTTTGCCAGCAGCATCCTTGGTGGTTTGCTCCCATCACCGGAGTCTGTTTTCATTAGCAGGGTCATAAACCACACGCAGCATGGCACCCTCAGCAGTAGAAACCAGCCGTGAAGCCAGGAGCTGACACTGATATTTCTTGCATCTCCTTAATTCCCCATTTCCTGGCCAGCAGCTCCAGTCCCATAAAAGCTGATGCTGGAGTGCTGCTGGCCCAGAAGGCATGTTTTGATGGCCAGTGCAGGCTGCTGAGTATCTCCTTGCCTCTGCCAGGCACTTGCTTTCCCTGACCAGCTTTACGATGCCATCTTCGAGGAGGAACCGTCAAGCAGCAAGACTCCCATCCGGCTCTATGGAGGAGCCCTCCTCAGTGAGTGCTGTGCTGTTGTACCAGGGCATGCTGCTGCCATGTAGGGTAAAGGGATGAGAGATGCGAAACCAGCAGGAGGGGGCAAAGCTGCAGTGGGAGAGGAGAACATCTGTTCTTAGCCAAGAAGTTGTTTAGGGGTATTTTGAACAGCTCAGCTACTGATGCTTTTTCCTAGGAGGGGCTCAGGCTCGTTGCAGGTAGAGTAAGAAGGAATGGATGTGCGTGCCTTAGGATCAGGGGTGTATCCCAAGTGCCTCAGCAAAGGGAGCTTGGAGATGGGCTGGGAGATATGGCACTGGGAGTAAAGCTGGGACCAGACCTTCCTCATGGGAGTGGGAAGAGAGAAGGAACAGGCAGTGGCATCTCAGGAGGGGTCCCATGCACCCGTACCAGGATGAAGCTGGGAGCAGACCATTTTCATGGGAGTGGGAAGAGAGAAGGGGCAAGTGATGGTACCCCAGGGGGGTCCCATGCAGGGGACAGAAGAGGTAGGGAGTAAAGGACAGGCAGGTGCAGGCAGCTTAGAGAAATGGTCTGTAAAAGGAGTGCAGCAATTCGAGACACGGGGTTTGCGTAGCTCAGCACCGGGACTGCACCTTCTGCGTGCCCACCCGGGTGCCTCTTTGGAGCCGCAGGCAGCAAAGGGCAGGCAGGGGCTGGTAATGGGGTGGGTTGGACCGGGGGGGTCGGAGGGGCTGAGGGCTGCGGGCTGAGGGATGCCCGTGCCCTGCGGTCCGTCCCGCAGCCTGCAGCAGCACCTCGCGGCAGGGGCTGGGACTGCAGGCACGGCGCGGGCGAGCGCGGTTGCCGGTGGAGCGTCTGTCCCTCCCTTTATTCCTCTTTCCATCCGTCCCTTCTCGCCACCTTCTTCCTTCT
>JASSUY010032977.1:27050-50965 GCA_032466535.1 Forpus xanthops
ACCCCGTCCCTTCTCGACACCTTCTTCCTTCTACCCCGTCCCTTCTCGACACCTTCTTCCTTCTACCCCGTCCCTTCTCGACACCTTCTTCCTTCTACCCCGTCCCTTCCTTGCACCCCTCCATCCTTCCCTTTATCCCTTCATCCATGGGAGGCTGAAACGTCTCTCTTGGGCACCGGTTGCCCCTTCCTGAGCCCCTCTGGCAGCTCTGCTGTGCTCCCCCCCCGCAGGCATCTCTCTCATCATGTGGAACGCTCTCTACACAGCGGAAAAGGTGATTATCCGCTGGACCCTGCTGACTGAGGCCTGCTACTTTGCCGTGCAGTTCCTGGGTGAGTAGCTGCTGCCATTGAAAGGGAGGAAGAGGAGGATGGAAAGGGTGGGGGCACATGCTGTGTACCCCAAAGCACACGGGGAGTAGGGAGAATTGGACAGGAGAACCATTGGTGGGACCGTATGTGAAAGTGCAACTGTGCCTTTGGGTTTAATGGAATAAACTCCAGGCTGAAGAAGTTCGGGGGTGAGGCTCTGGGGGGTCATAGTGGACTCAGCTGATGGGGATTTGTTGGCACAGCCAGAGGAGCACCCAATCCCTGGTTGTCTCCATGTTATCTCCAGCTTTTGCTGGAGATGGCTCCTTTGCTCTGCAGCAAAGATAACCTGGCCCAGGGAGCATCTTCCCTACAGCATCTCCCTTTTCTTCCCTATGGAGTATCCTCTGCTGTGGCTTGCTCACTGAAAGGTGCCCAGGTACAGGGGAAACATCTTCCTCTTAGGATTTATGGGTTTATTCTCCCCTAAAGCCACCTTGATCTTGGCAGCCGTCACTGGTTATACTCTGGAGCGGGCTGTCTAGGTGCTGTGGCTAATAACAAAAGACTGCAGCAACCTACACTAAAAAGGGAGATGTTCAGTCTTGCCAAAACAGAGAATAACAGTTCAGTTTGTTTCTAGGGAGCTTATCTATATTTAACAGTGAGGAGGGTTCTTGTATGTGTATATTGGAAGCTCACTAATTGTGTTATAAGGTAGCTGGTTCAAATATGGGCTATGGAGTGGTAACCAGAAAGGAGAGATGCTTAGTGTGCATGGACTATGTGCATCTTGTGGATGCTTCTAAAGATGTAAAATGTTTATCAGCACTGAAGTGGCCAACCCACAGAGCAAGTTCAGGAACACGCAGCATCCACAATTAACACCTGAGCATGGTGGAACCTTCTATTGGCTTGAGGGACCTGTTCAGATTGTGGCTGCTAGGATGTGGGGCCGGGTTTAGAGCTCTGTGGGTCTGTGGCTAACTTCAAGGCTGTGAAACCAGGCTAAGAGCCTCTGCCTTGGGTTTGTGTGTGTGAGCCTGTGGTGAAAGCTGCTGTGCTCCCAAGGCTCAGTAAGGCTTGCTAAGTCACCACGTTAGAGGGCAGCAGAAAACAGCTTTGTGCTGTTTGCATCTGTTTCTTCACTACCAACCTCTGCCTTGTCTCCGTTCTCCTCCAGTTACCACTGTCTCCCTGGTTGAAAGTAGCCGAATAGCCACCGGTGCCGTGCTCCTCCTGGTCAGCAGAGTCCTCTTCATCCTCATCAGCATTTATTATTATTATCAAGTCGGACGCCGTCCCAAGAAAGTCTAATTCCTGGGCTTTTTGTTATGGGGAGAGGGGGAGGGGCTGTGTCAGTAATTTTGTGTTATAATTATAACTTTTATTTCTTTTTGATTTATTTTGTTAATCCCTTTTGGTTCTAAAGTGGTTTCCTCCTTTTCCACTTTACCGGCATGAAGCAGCGTGTAACCCGGTGCTGGTGGCATTGCCTGGTTAAACGGGGGGAGCAGCATCCCCAGTCCTTCTGCAGGAGGTGAGGAGCAGTGGGAGGAAGGCTCAGGGAGGTGTGTGAGCCTGGCAGGCTCAGGGAAGAGCCAGTTTCCTTGGAGGATGGAACTGGCTGATGGGATCACAGGCTCAGAACCCGCTAGAACAAAGCACAAACCAAGACCAGCACATTGAAACCAAATCCCTGAGGAGGCAGGATGGTGAGATAACCAACAAAGGATGCTGCTGCTCCCGGTGTAAGCATGGCCACTTGCCTGGTGGGGTATGTCCTTATGTACATCCCACTTCACTTTTAGCCAGTATGGACTGCCCGGGGAGCTGGATGGGGCTAGGTTGAGTTCAGTGCTTTGCAAACAGCTCTTCTTCCTTCCTTGCTGCCAGAGGGGCCACCTCGCTTGTAGTTTTATACTGGGTGCTGTGCAGAGCTTGGCAGGAGGAAGAGAAGATGGAGGTCCCTTGTTTGGTCCCTCTGCAGGGACAGCACTGGGAACAGCAAAGCAGCTTGAACGATAGTATATGTGGGAAGTGAAGGAAGCTAATGGAAATGGCCCACTGAGCACAAAGACATTCCCTTCTTGAAGTTTCTAGGCTGGGGTTATGTCCTCTTCACCCCAGAACAATTCCTACAATTGCAGCTTTACTGGGTTGATAGGGAGCTTAAAGCTCATCCAGTTCCAATCCCTGCCATGGGCAGGGACACCTTCCACTGGACCAGGTTTCTCCAAGCCCCATCCAAACTGGCTTTGAACATTGCCAGGGATGGGGCAGAGAAGACCAAAGTTTGTAGCATGAAGATACTTAATTGGGATGAAGAAAGCAAGGAGCGGGGCACATGAAGGAATCATTTCCTTCTATATCTCGGTCAAGGACATATGAAATGTGCTTTAGTACTCACTGGCCAGTTTCTCCAACACCTCATGGGCTTAACAGCTTTGGCTGCTGTACTTCCTAGTGCTTTCCTTGCAGATTATCCCTGTCCACAGCTGGAAGGTGGCATTATTTTTCTCCAGGTGACTTAAAGCCACAAGGTCTGTGTACAGGATATGGACTTCTTACGCATTACTATTGACTGGATCAAAGCATGCCCTGGAATAGAGCTGATATCCCAAAATCCCAGTATAAAGATGCCTATTCAAATAGAAGTGCTTGTGTGAACAACAGCCCTCAAGCTGCTGGTGAGACCGGGATCTACGGCTATTTAATATCTTAGTAGAGTTAGACGAAGGTAGTGGGTAGTTACTGTATGTCGTGTTAGTGCTTTTGGCATTTAGATGCAGCTGCATAAACTTGGGACGCTGTGTGCATTGTACCTGCTGGCCATGCAGAATGTCTGCCAGGTGAGAATATTGGGAATAGTTGGACCAGGAGACATCACAATTGTAATTCTTCCTTTCCTGAGAAGAAAGTGCAATGGAGAGTCAACATCCTGAATCCTGGAGCCTCCCATCAACACATGCCTGCCAAGCTGCTCTCAGCATGTCCTAGATATGATGCTGACCAACTAAAACTTGGATATAAGAGGAACCCTCCTGTTCAGGTGGAAGAACTGGTCTTTAAGAGGGAAACCTTTTCTCTGTGAGGCAGGAAACGATCAAGTGCAGCCTGGTGGGTACCACAAATCAGACAGAATGGTGATGTGTGTGGTGGCTTTGCTCTCACCCTGCACACCAATTGCATGGGCAGTTTCAGTGGCATCAGTGCAGCACTTTGGCTGTAGTTGTTGGTATAGGTACGTGAAGCTTGATTCTTTGTGTTTTGGGGGTCACATGAATGTGTACACAGATTGAACGTGGGGTTTTTGGGGGGTGGGAGATATGTTTCTAGGAAAGACAAGTAAAACTGACCACAGCAAAAGCTATCTTATATAAGAAGGAAATGGAGGGTCCCTTTAATGCTGTCCTCCCGTCTGTGTTGGCTGCAGGTCCTAGGAGCATAGTTATGACTCTGGGTCTGTAGATGGCTTCAGGTGAGAGAAATGAGTTACTGCACTATGTGACAGCAGTTCTCCAAAGACCTCTTGATGGTTAAATCGGGTGGAAGGAAGCAGCTTTCCAAAGGAGCTTTAAATCAGGTGACGTCGGACTCCTCTAGTCCATGCTTAGAAGCTGCCTCTGCAAAACTTAGCATAGTGAAACCACTTAGAGTTTTGCCAATGTTTTCTGCTCCAACATAGAGGAGCAGCCACGTAGATTTCATGCTACTTGCTACCTGGTCCTGAAAGGGGAGAGATGAAGAAGCTCTTTTATCTTTATGCTTCTTGCTCCATCTTGCTCTAATGGACCATGTAGAAATCACGGAATGGGACTGGGGTTGTATACTACTTCTACAACTAAGTGAGCAGGGGTAAATGGATGCCTCTGCCTAACAAAGGCTGTGGTCCCTGGCCTGTTCCCATCTCATCACCAAGGTGCAGCAGGAGAAACATGGCCAGGCCCACTTGAAGAGGTGAATTTGCAGCAGGTGAGGTCAAAGATGAAGTTTCTCAGGGTGGCTTGAGGATGGAGCCTGGGCAGAGCATCCACAGTGCTGCCAGAACCCAACTGTACTGATTGTCTTCGCTGTTGTGAATGGGGTAAAGGGAGGAGGATGCTGAAATGTTTGTATAGAACTTCATCCCTAAGGACAGAAGTGCTGGCATCGCAACTGCAGGTGGCAGTTGAGCATAGAATTTGGGATCAAAAGCTTGATGCATCACTTCACGCTCTGCTACTGATCAGCTGAAGAAAAACAACTCCATCTACACAGGCCTCAGTTTCTTCATGTTAAACTGTGAGAAAGGCCCTGGACTGAAACCCTCTCCCAAAGGAGCCTGCAAGGAATTACCTGCATTTGTATAGCACGCAGGGTTGGGAGTTATGTTTCCCAGAGGGTACAAGCCAGGACCAAAGCTGACCCCCTTTCTCTGCCAGAGATGGACCCAAACCCTTGTGTTCATTGAGCCATCACTGTTGAGGGTGAAGGAAGCTCATCATTCATGTAACTCCCTCCATCACCTTATTCACACCTAATAGCTGGCAAACTGGAGCTGGTGCCAAAGGAGAGGTTCTGTCTGTCCTAAGCTGGCCTCCTTTCTGGTCAAGGGGTTTTTACTTGGGGTGGGGAGGGGGGCATAGGAGGAGAATGGGACACTTCAGTTTATACCTCATTTTAGCTGCTGTACCTGAGTTCATTCTTTCTCCTCTGGTAAAGAAAGTGACTGTACTTACCACCGAGCAAATAGTGAAAATTAAAGCCGTTTCACTTCACTGTCACAATATCTTTCTTTAATTTTTTTTCACTTCTTAAGAAATGCACACAAAATCCGTGCAGAGTGCTTCAGGCTTGTGTTCTGCTTTATATTACCAAAACCAAATCCTTTCAATATAAAAAAGCATTACAGTAGGGAATACAGGATAAATTAGCTCCGCTATATAATAAAAATAAAATTTACAGGGCTTTTTTTTTTTTTTTTTTTTGTGTTTCTTTTTAAAATAGATTTCAAACATTATTCCACACGCAGCCCTTTTCCCAGGCATTTGTGACAGTCATTTGAGCATTAAACAGGGGCACCAGGAGGGGCTATGGGTTTGCAGGCACAGGCTGCTCTCTACTACTTCCATCCAAGGTGCTTGGGCTGTAGGCACAGTGCTACAGCGAAGGAGGTGGCAGCAGCAGCTCCTTCTGGTCCCCAGCCTGAGCCCCTGGCTCCAAAATACTCACCAGAGCTATAACTATACAGTTGCTCCTCCTCCTCCTGTTCACAAAACTACTGTACAACAGAGGGAGCAGCCACATCAACAAGGGATGAAACCATCGCATCTGCACGTTTTGCCATACACAAGGAGTGTGCTTTCTGGCCTTGCTTATTCATTAAGGTCTCCTATGGGGAAAATTCCTTCTGCCTGTTACTAACTTCCACAGGCTTGCCTGTTATCTTCACAGCTCTATCCAGTTCTTGTTTAAAATGCTCTGCCTGGCCTTTGGTGGGGTTCCGAGCTGTGTTCCCAATGGCACGCCAGCCAGCTCCAGGGAGGATTGAAGTCTTCATCCAGAAAAGAACAATGGGGGATGAAGCAAGGTAAGAGAGGGGAAACAGCAGCGTCAAGGCCAGAATAACAGATGAATAATGATCTTTATGGTCCCTTCCAACCCAAACTGTTCTTTGATTCTATGAATACCATTGAAGATACAGGGGCTGCCATTGGGGAGAGAGGGAAAGCAAGGAAGCTCAAACCAGGCAAAGCAATGAGTGCAGAATTTGGAAGGCCAAAGAGAAGCAAGCCAGCAGGGATCGTACCAGAGGTGTGTGGATTTAGCACTTTTTGCTCTGGCTTTCCCCATCACTGACAGTTGTTTCTGCATCACTGACACTTTTTTTTCCCCCATTACTACTGGTAGCAGAAAAAGGCTCTAAAAGACGTTTTTTCTTTTTATTTTACCTTTTTCTTTTCCTTCTCCTTTTCCCCCTTCACCTCCACCATGCACAAACCAGGGTATTTGCCTTCCAGGCTCTGTAATGACACAAGCCAGGCCTTAGCATAATAAACTGAGGGGAAAGGGGGGAAAGCCCCCTGAGACTGGGAGGAGAAAGTTCTGCTTCTCTCACCTCCAGCCAAATCACCATCTCTGCTGATGGTTTTGTTCCTCCCCTGGGAATTGCTGTGCCAGAACAGTCCCTAACAACAGCTCCTGAGGCAGAAGCAGAACAGATAAGCTCACCTTCTGCTCAGCCCATTCCCTGCAATACTAGTAGATACAACAGATTTTCCTTATCTTAAGCACAACACCTGCTGTCCGGCACAAACACCCCTCGTTTTTGGCTTGCAAAACTGTTTTCCTTCATTAAACAAGAGAATTTAATGCTAAAATGCCTCATTAAGAGAAGGCCCAGAGGGAAAGAGTTCGGAAATGCTTTCCATGAGGTTTAATGCAACATCTGAAGCTGCTCAGCAGCCCTGGAAACCTATTTCTTTGCTCCAATATGCTGACTGAAGCATGGGGGGGAGGCTGCAGCTTTACCTGCCCCAGGCCTCTCCTGCTGATGAGCAAATTGTTCTCAAATGAAGCTTGGAAAAGCTCTGTCTCCTTCCTGTTCTTCAGTATCCCAATTCCCCCAACTGGATATTTTTCCAGGATCACAGAGTGGCTTGGGTTGGCAAAGATCTTAAAGCTCATCTAGTTCCATGGGCAGGGACACCTCCCACTAGATCAGGTTGCTCCAAGCTCTGTCCAACCTGGCCATGAACACTGCCAGGGATGGGACAGCCACAGCTTCTCTGGGAAACCTGTTCCATTGTCCTACCACCCTCCCAGTGAAGAACTTCTTCCTTATATCTGATCTATTACAGAACCCTGTCCATTATAGACCAGGCTTTCTGCTGCTTTCCTTCCTTTCTTCCCTGTAGCCTATGCAGTGCCACTGGGAGAGCTCAAGGGGCACAGCCCCAATAGTGTATAGGAACAGCCAGTGTACCTGCTGCTGCAATGCCAGGGCACGAGGTTACTGCTTGTCTCCTTGCTGCTGCCTTCTGCCCCCTCTCCTTCCTTGCCAGTGGGCACAGCTTTCAGAGGGGCTGGTTTAAGCCTATATAAAAGGGCTCCCTAATGTGAGCCTATAAAATGTGTAAAAATACCCAAGCTAAACAAGAAACCACAGCCCTTCTGTCTTCCCATGTGTAAAATGAGCTTGGGGTCAGAGAGAGATCAGATGAACAATTAAGGCAACAGGGGTTGATGCTTCCAGAGGAGAGAAACCAGTGATCTGATAACCATGACCACTGGAGCAGCAGCTGGAGCAGTTCGGCTGCATGCTGGGTGCTCTCAGAGCCTACCTGGGTCCTCAGTACTTCCATCTTCATCTCTGACCAAGGCACAGTCTCAGGCTTCTTCCTCAAGTTCACTTCCAAATGGTTAAGTAGATGACACGTTAGTTAAATGTCAAACTACCTCAAGGATGAAACACAACTAACAGGCAGACTAAACCAATTCTGACTTGATGTTCACATTGTGAGCCCATGGGAGAATCCCAGGGGAAATCCTCTGAGCAGAAATGATGCACATAGCATGGGAATGACTAGCAGACCTCAGCCTCCTCCATCCAGCACCATGCCTGGCCCTCCCCATAGGGTGGGAGAGCATGTAGGAACCACTGCAAGTATTTATACTGAGCACCACAAACTGGTTTTGCAAGTGTGAAGGAAAAGGCGAAGGCTGACAAGATTTAAATGCTATTTCCTCCCCTTCTCAGGAAGGTAGCAGTGTCAATGAGTCTTGACCAGAGTCAGTCTTTTTCCCAGGATATGGGAACACAGCAGGGAAACGTTTGGTCTCTTTCTTTTCCACAACAATGAACTATAAATCTTAGTAAAACCAGAAAGGCAGGCACCAAACTTGACCATCAGCCATCCTTAGCTGAGTCCCATCACTGAGACAACGCTGCCCCTGAATGGGGCTCCAGAGAGAAGCCAACCTCCTTGTTGGCTTCTCCAACAAGTTCCAGAGGAAAATCTTCCACTGAAGAACATGTGTTTTCATCCTGTGGCTGGGAATCAAAGCCAGAACCACACCAACGATGACTACCTACTCTTTAGATGAGCCACCACCATTTGTCTCAAACCCACCTGGACAGTCACAAACTTTGGCCAACCTGTTGCCTTATCCAGCCCCTGTGTTCTTCAGTCCTTTGCTGTTTAAAGCATGATAAAGTCATGAATGCAAAGATGGCTGAGTGGATAAAGCAGCCGTGTTTGTCCTCTTGCTCTTCCCCATCAGCTCCATCAGTCTTTAGTGCAATCGGCGGCTGCACTGGGCTCCTGCGAGTGGCTCTGAGCAAGGGTCCGGTGTACAGTGTAGTGCACATCACCTCAAAGTTCCAGCCCCTGAAGTACAATCCTTTTGGTCATTCATATATTACAACCCTCTTTTTTTTTTTTTCTTCTTTTTTTTTGTGTTTTTTTTTTTTTATTTTTTTCTTCCCTACCCCATTTTGTTAAAAAAAATAAAGGTTGTTTTTTGTTTGTTTTTTTTTTTTTTTGGGTGGTTTCAGGTTTTGTTTCTTCTGGTTTTCTTTCTTTCTTCTGAGCATGTGGGGAACATGGCGGTCCATGGGCCACCTCTTACTGGATCCCTCGAAAGAGACACATAGCGAAGATCATGGCGAAGAGCTGGGAAAGGTGGGGAAAGAAGAGGGCAAAAACAAAACAGAGAATCACAAGAGTCAGCTGCGTCATCCAGAAGATTGGAAACATCCCCCATGGCTGTAGGACCGCTCCTGTCATCCCTTCCCATCCATCAGTCAGTGCTGCAACAAAAGGGACCCTTCTTACAGCCCATGAGGCTGTGGCAAAATGTTTTCTGTTTATCTTAAAGGTGATCCCTCCCTTTATTCTCCTGCCCCAACTGTCTGTGGCTACAGCAGCAGCCTGGCTTCATTCCCAAACTGCCCCTAGTGTCACAGGGAAGCAGCATCCTTTGTCCCTGCTCTCACATCATTGTCACAGCCCAGAACAGGCAGAGCTCAACTTTTGGGGGGCTGCTGGGGCTCTCTGTCAGAATCCCTTTTCTTTGCACATGATGCAGGACCAGGGAAAGCACCCAGCCTTGTCCTAGGGATGCTGCTGGGACATCATTTGTGATAATATCATGTCCAGTAGAAGCCTGTTCCTCAGAAACTTCACCTAAGAGCGGGTATTAACTGAGGATAATGGAGATGCTCTGTAATCAACATGGTTTCAGGCTCTGAACAGAGGTTTTTAAAGCAAAGGCAGAGTTTGAACACATTAACCAAGTGACAGAGCAGTCAGCTTGCTAGCTGCAATAAGGACAATGACTACAGGGGGCTATGGAGCTAGTGGTGCACCCCCAAATGCCCCATGGCCAGCATGGCAGGGTGATGGCATCCATTATTTCCCACCCTTTCATGGCAAAGGGCCAAGCACCCAGCTCTTTCCAGGCAATTAAACGCACAAGCTGACAACCTGCTCATGATTGGCATAGAGCAGCTGTCCCTGGCAATGAGGGAAACTCACTGCTGGGCAGGTACCAGCACTGATTTTCTTCCAGTCACACAAAGATAAGTACCTCAATAGCCAACACTCCAATGGCAAGGGCTCCTGCAAGGTACACGTAGGTCTCGAAGGAGTTCAGGATCACAGTGTAGCAGCCCTAAGAAGGACAAAATATCACCTTGTTCTCACAGCACAGCCCTCATGGCAGGGGGTTTGCACTAAATGCCCTTTGAAGGTCCCTTCCAAACCAAATTGTTTAGTACAAAAGGATTAGTACAGGAGGTGCTCTCAGATCCAGGCACTACTAGCATGGGTTCCTCTCACCCCCTCATCCAGCACAGGAAGCAGAGACCACAACAGTGTCACAGAGAGGAAGGTTTTGCTGCAGTGGGATGGGAATGGATCCATCCACACACAACCCCACGCTGACCGCGAGGAATTGTGTCTTCTTGAGGGCAAAGAGGAGCAGCACAGGAGAGTCACTCCCTCTGCAAAGAGCAGAGATCAAGCGCAGAGGAAAAGACCCTTAGGGTAGATGACAGGCAGATCAAGCTGGCTGGGGAAAAGGGCAACAGCTAAATCTGTTACCTGCTTTCACCCGCTTCCTCAAAATGCATTTCTCTGTCTCTGCTGTCTGTCATCTCCCTCCTCTCTCTTTTCAAATCTATTCACAGCAATGAGACCTGGCAGAAGCACTATGGTGCTGTCTGCGATGATCTCTCACCCAGAGTGCCTCTGCCAACCGTTTCCAGCTGCCAGGCAGGGAAGAGCTCGCACACTGCTTCCAAACTCCCTCTTTCACAATCTGCTATCATGTGCTGGAAAGAGGACCACTGCTTCATCTGGAGAGCACAGGAGGCTTGTACAGCCAGTTCTTAATGATGAGGTAAACGCAGTCAGGAACTTTGTTGAAAGTTTCTTAAACTTCATGTCTTGGTGACATTGTAAGGAAACATGAGGATGAGCAGGGGGTGGAGCACCTCCAGGACAGAGAAAGTTGGGGTTGTTCAGGCTGGAGAAGAGAAGATGTTCAGAGACCTCAGAGCAGCTTCCAGTGTCTGAGGGGGCTATAAGGATGCTGGAGAGGGTCTCTTCATCAGGGATTGTAGTGATAGGACAATGGGTAACGGGATCAAATGTAAACAGGGGAGATTTAGGTTAGATATAAGGAAGAAGTTCTTCCCTGTGAGGACGCTGAGGCGCTGGCACAGGGTGCCCAGAGAAGCCGTGGCTGCCCCATCCCTGGCAGTGTTCAAGGCCAGGTTGGACGGCGCTTGGAGATCCATGGGTATAACCACCATGACCACTGCAGCCATACCTCTGCCTCTAAACTCCTTTCCCTGGTGTTGGGCTTTCCTTACCTGTCGGTTCTGAAACCTCTCGATGCCTGTGAGGCAGGCTTCCTTGTTGACAAACATCCCTTCCCGGCTCTGGAGCTCTCGCTGGCAACAAGCCTCAGGTGTCGTACTTTCCAAAGGGGAGTACGGAAGGAGAGGGACAGCTTCGAAATCTTCTGGTCCATTCACTCCACAGCAGGCAAACTGGGGAGAGGCACAAGAGAAGAAAGGCAGACAAGAGTTGACACTTTGCCCTGAAAGCAGATAGGAGAAATCTACCAAAGACCTATCCTTGTAGGGATCAAAGCTTTAGTCAAAGCAGAGACAAAACAACTGTTGTTTCCAAAGAAGTGGGTTTTGCTTGGACCTCGGGGCTTCTGTGCCATCAAAGCCTGTATAAAAAGTACCACAGTTCCCATGTCATACTATAGACTCTAAGGTACCACTGGGAATATTGGCACGAGCTATACAAGGCCTTGGAGCACATCCAGAACGACTTGCTTGAGATCACCCAGCAAGTCTGTAAGGGAGCCAGCAGTACAATGGAAGCTCCTCACCACCCCTTCTCCCCACAGCTCATGTTGCTGCTAGATGATTCGAGTAAGGTTCCTCTTTAGGATTCAAGTCAGGTCCTTTTTAAGGATTCAAGTCATACTCTGGCTCTGTCTCCTTTCAGTCAGCAAAAGGAAATGTCTTTATTAAAGTCCTGAATCAGCATGAAGGGCAGCACTCATCTTTTTCTTTTAAGATTAAAATTGACTTTTCATCTGCAGAGCCTGATACCCTGCTCTTCACTCCTCAAAAGACAAACCATAGGCTGTACTGAGCACTGAGTTCACATGTGTAAACACACAGAGAACTTCTCATAGTAGATAACTCCAATTCCAATGACAGCCAGTCTGTTAACCCGCCTGATTAGGATTGTAACAGCAAAGTCAATTTTGATGGCTAATACTTCTACACTGAAAATGCACCATTAGACATACTCCTGCCTGATCTGCCGTCTCCCAACTCATTTCACAAGAGCTAACAAATTAGTTAGCACCAGTTTTTGGCTGGGAATAGTTCGGAAATAGTCTGCAAGGAGCAAGCTCCAGGGTAAATGCAGCGATATTCAGTTGCAGAGCTCCATGGCTGTTTGTGCCCACTGTTGGGAAGCTGGGGGTGCCCACTCAGGTCGAATGCCTCAGGCTTTGGAAAACTACAAAGGCTGATAAAGTCATCTGGAGCATCTCTCTCACAACTGATACTCCCTTGCTTTGAGAAGATCAGTTGACAGCCCGGTTCTCATCCCCCTTCCACCACTGCCTCAAGCCACGGTGCTATGCTTGATGCAATAGGATGGTTGAAGCAAGGCGAGCTGAGGGTGTGGGCTAAGCACTGCGTTGGTGGTCACTGCTGCCGTGGGCAGCATGAGACTACCATTGCCTCACTTACTGTGATCATAACAGAGTTCCAGGTGGAAGAGAAGACATCCGTGTCATTGTTCCTCAGGTAATGCTTCTTCAGCTCCTTGGTGAAAAACTCTCTGGTCAGCTGAAATGCACAGACAGGAGGAAATGTGAAGGTTGGATGGGACTTAGAGCAATCTGCTCCAGTAGAAGGTGTCCCTGCCCATGGCAGGGGGTTGGAACTGGATGAGCTTTAGGTCCCATTCAACCCAAACCATTCTATTGCTCTATGAACACCTTTCTCGAGCACTTCCCAAAGTTTTCTTCTTCAAAGTTTCCTCACAAAGTTGTTTTAGTTTTGATCTTCTTTTTGCAAATCTCATAGGAGAAACATGGGAAAAACCACTGCCTGAATGTTAACTATATCCAGAGTGAATAGTACCCACTGAATAAAACTGCTCAACTGTTGCTCACTAGAAACCGGGGATTGAATTATAAATATACCTGTAAGATAATGTTTACACTTAAGGCTTGGTTGTTTCTTTGTATTTTCAGTGCTATATGAAAGTGTTTCATAAGTTGAAACAGCACAAAAACAGATTTCAAGAAAAGTCATCAAATCCACCCCCAAATAGTAGTTTAATGTACTCTGCTTCATGAGGTCTGCAATGAAAGCATGGTTTTCCCCTCATGTTTTGTTTCAAATCAGTTAACTTCCTACTAACAACTGGGGAGCTGCACTGTGTGAGAGAGCAGAATGAAGCCTTAATATGGAACTCTCTGGGAATGAAAAGGAAGTCAAAACCATAAAACGAATGCTCAG
The DNA here is from genome assembly GCA_032466535.1 of Forpus xanthops. Taxonomy (NCBI): domain Eukaryota; kingdom Metazoa; phylum Chordata; class Aves; order Psittaciformes; family Psittacidae; genus Forpus; species Forpus xanthops. Next base: position 40,413 of record JASSUY010032977.1, read on the forward strand.
GTCAACTTACAGATCAGGAAAAAAAGGACCATTTCCCTGACAATGTTTTAGATTATCTAAACCAACCCACACACATAAAGAAAAAAGAATCCTTTTTATATTTCCAATGTCTACATAATTCAAGCATTTTTTCCTAAGGTCAGCAATATAAATGAGTGGAATTTCATTTACTCCTGCTTACTTTTACAGTAAAATAGGAAAACTGAACGAACACTTTGGCTCAGGAAAGCTAGACACCTTGAAATTACATTTACTTAGGATCAGTCTCCGGAGGACTGGTAAATATATGAACTTAATAGTCTTGTTAAACTGAGCACCCTGATTCCTTTCTGGTTGCCTTCCCATCACTTCAGGAGGAAAATATCAAGGTTCCAAATAGGTCTTGACTTGTGTGGTCCCTTCTCCAAAATACCTTGTGATTTGTGATCCATACAGGCAAGATCTCTCTACCACTGCAAAGGGAGTTGAATTCAGTTGGATACAGCACTGCTCTAGTGTTGCACATTTGCAAGATTAGGAATTAAGCCACTTGAAAAAGACCTTTTTTTTTCCCATTTTCCTATTGTTCATCCAGCACTACAGATGCAGTGACACATACAGCTACAAGTTGGTTTCAGGTTCTTGATATGCGATGCGAAATCTCTCACATACACATGCATATGTATGAGATGTATGGGTGGGCACAAAAGCACAAGCACAAAACTGTTTCCTTTGTATCACAAAATCTAAGGGGAAAACTAAGAAGGCTGTGGAGACTTTAACAGACTGCCAAATACCACTTCGTATTGACTTCTCTTTCACAAATACGAACTAAGGCCAAATCTAATGATTAAATCAATACTTTGTCACAAAGACTTGATGCAGGTAGCTCAGTCTCACTACCTTTTAATTAGAAATGCTGCTAAATCCCTGAATCACTTTGATGGGACAGATATTAACTCTTTGGTTTTTCTTTTCAATATTAAAATACCAGAAAACACAGCATTTTCCTTTGGGAATTTGGTGCACTGAGAGAAATATGAAATGCGAAACTGAAATGCGTCCTCAGTGTTCTCCTTTCCTTCCCTTTCTCAGCATACTTTTGCCACGCAGCACGCTTCCCTGCTGAGACAGCAGCGCATTCTTCTGATGCTTGTCTGTTTCTGAAGCGTGGACTTTGAAACTGATATCACTGTTGGTAATAATCCCAGTTGACTGCCTTTGGCGGGGTCTAAAACAAAAGAGTCATTTCAATATAAAGTGAAACCTTTATTTTGACAGCAGCAACCCCTGAGGAAATTGCTCAGAGTTTGTGTGTGATTCCTTTACGACAGTTGGCCTAAAGCAAAGCCTAGCACTGAAAGGGTAAGTTTGCCAGGAAGATAACTGATTCCAGTTTGTTGCTTTTAAGCTGTTTGTCCTGAGCATTTGAAGCTCAGGAAAAAATGTAAGAAAACCAATAAAAAATAATAAAAAATCAATGAGTAAAGCAACTTTCCTCTAAAAAAAATCACTGACAAAGGGGGATAAAAGTCATAAGACTGACTTTTGCCCACAGCCCTCCTCTTGCTGAAGCTGCTGACAGCACCAGTGAGGTCCCTGCACATTGGAGCCCTGTGGCCAGAGCTATTTAGAAGGGAGAAAACAACCTAATAATAAAACTAGGTCTTCACATACATTTCTGAGAACACAGATCTGCCACAGCCATTAACAGTAATGAGCTGTTCAGCTGAGATTTCTTCTAGCTGTTCAGAGGGGAACATCTCCAATACAGAAGAAGCACATGAACGCGTACATTTATGTGCCAGTGAATGAAGTGTTTTGTCACACTGGTTCAAAAGATAGCTTGGCTGGGATTACTGCAGCCAGATGAGGGGGATTTAAGAAAAAGAGGGCATTTCTGCTGGTGCCTACTTGGAAAACAGGACATGCTCCTGTCCACCTGCATCTGCCTGGAGCATCCTAACGCTTCTGCACAGTACAGTGCTTGTACTGTAGATACAGTCACCAGTGCTGCACTTCTCACTTTCACAGTGCTTTCTATCCTAGAGACTTCCAGCTGCTCAACGGAGGGATGGGTGGTTCATGTTCTTTAGTTTTTTCTTTATGTCTGAGGAAACTGAGGTACCAGGAACCAAAGTGACTTGTCTATTAAGTGTCAAACATCCTGACTCCATCCAGAGCCCTGCTGCTGGACTCATCAGCCGCTACCATCCTGCTTTCTTGCTTGCTAAGACAATTCACTAAGAGCCAAATATCCCTCCAGGGTTTTTCCCACCCAAACATCTGAAAGCTTATAAAGAGCTGTTCCTGTACATAAGTCAAATTGCTCTTTCCTAGCATCTCCCTATTGTTCATGGAAGACCTTATTTTAAGAGGGGTCTTTCTAGATGAAAGAGGGTTTTCCACCCTCCAAAACCTCCTTTACAAAGGAAGAGAAACTCTGCTACTCCCACATCTGGTTAACAACAGGCTGTTTCTTCAGAGACTGCTTTTACACAGTTCTTTGGGGGTGCAAATAGACTCGTAGATCACAGTAACTCACTATCAAGAACATCTTCTTCTCACCCCACCACCACACTCTGCTTCATTGACTCTTCCTCTTATGTCAAATCTCAGCAGAAAACATCTCTTTTCTCCTTTATTTTTGCTTCTTAATTTCTTTCACTCCCTCAGCTATTAATAATTTAACTCCTTTGAGTGTCTGGCAGCTGGTTTGGATGTAAAACCCCATACAAGAGAAAGCTGCATTGAACATCATCTGGAAAGTGAACAGATAGAGCAAATCTTCCCTTTGTTGCCTCATTTTATGCACCCAGTGAGGCCGCAGCCATATGGACTAGTGCAATGACCATCACAGGAAACCACTTGGTAAGCTCCCAAGAAATTTACAGTGTCTAAATATGTATTTACCACCACACGCCTTGAAAGTAACGCATTCCACAGGGAAAAGCACATCTGAACCTGACCTTAAATTGCTACTGTGAAGAATTCTTCCCGACATGGGGTCGCTGAAAGACCACCTCTATCCCCATGGACCTTCTGTCCAACCCTTTAGCCTCACCCTAACCCAAAGATGACAGCAAAATTAGCCCCAAGTAATTACCAAGCCCAAAGAGCTACCACCAAAATACATAGGAACAAAGGTCGGGTTTGTTTTCCTTTTCAGAAGAAACCTGAGAAGTGAACAAGCCACGAGAATTTGCAGGCTGAGTGTAATTCTGCACAGAACTATCTCCAGCTATGTTGGGATTTGACACTCTTCATTCCTTCCCATTTAAGCCCTTCCTGTCAGTCATTCTGACAGAGTGGGAAGTTCGTGACACAAACAGGGAGACAAGCTCAAGAAAGATAGGAGTTTGTTCCCTTCAAGTTTTCTCTCACAAAACACTGCCAGATGCCACAGAAGTCTAGAATAAGCACCATGACCTTATCGTGCAAGATAACATATCCTCACTTGTCCCACAGCTTCCATGGAAAGCACTGATGCTTTTCCCAGAACCAAGATGCGACTGAGGGAGGAGGACACAGCAGCCCTACATCACCTTCCACACAGGCTCTCCTCCAGCTTGACCAGTTTCTTCTCCAACTATCTTCCACCCTATGACCATCCACTGTACAAACACCATTCTGTCTTGCCCTCAGCTTCCTGGGCCCTCAACTATGTCCTTATCAAATCTTCTCATGAAGTATATCCCAACTCAAGAAAAGCATCGCTGTAAATGGCCCTTCTATGCTCATGCCACATTTCTGTCATCTTCAGTAGAGGGGAAGTGCTGTATATTCTTTTGGTACTGATAGAGGCCAAATAAACAAAATAAATGCTAACAGTCAATAGTGACCGTCTCTACCTGCCACAGTTTTTTCATGGCCATCACTCAGTCATATTGCAAATATGGGCTGACCTGGGAAGCATGCATCTAGTTCAACCAGACTCTTCTTTCACATGTGGGAAGAGGAAAACAATGAACAAACCTTTGCTGGTTAGAGAAACAAATGAGACTGTGCTTACTAGTAGCATAGCAAAAGCTTACTACTAGAACTGGGAAGGGATGGTGGCTATATAATAATATGCATAGCAACAGAATAGAGAAAGCTGTGGAGAGAAGAACCAGAAACCTGTAAGCAGCGCAATATGCAGGGGATCCATTGATGGGACTCAGAATGGGACATGGGGAGACTTGCTCAAGGCAGGTCAGGAGGGATATCTTACTATCTCAAGCAGCCTTGAGGGGAATCTGGTGAGCACCAGAACATGAAAATTCAAGAAGGAATACGATTAGAAGATGAACAAGAGGATTTTTTTTTTTGCACTGCAGAATGTGCATTGGCTCTGTTGAGAAAACAGCAGGTTTCACTATTAGTATTAATATTAAACACATGCTATATTGAAAAAAGGAAAGAGTTTGTTTTAACCTTAGTGTGATTTTATAATAAACTTCTCTCTGGTGGAATGTGCAGCTGGTTTGGCTACAGAAGAAGCAGGAAGACTCTAAAAACTTCAGGATTTAAGTAGTCCCCTAATGTACATCTCCCTTGTACATAAACCATCCACAATGCACACCCCAGGTTAGTTAGCATTCACTGGCTTGCTGGCAGTTCTGCACACGGGGGGTAGGGATGAAACAAGTTTGGTGGTATTTAAAGCGAACAACAGCTCTACAAACAAATCAACCACCATCTAACAGCGTCTCCACCTGTGTACGATCCCACTAGGGTCCACAGTTCGCTCACCGTTGGGTACTTACATTTTCTCTGAAGATAAAAGCCAGGATAGCAGCTGAAAGCTCCGCCAGGAAGATTAGCAAAATAAACATGAAGAACTGGAAGAGAGAAGATTAAATACAAGTAAACCAAACATATCATACTATTAGGTGTTTGCAATAGGTAGTAGGAACACAGAGGCTTGCTAGACACCAAAGAGGTAGAAGAAATAGACTCATAGAATGGTTAGGGTTGGAAGGAATCTTAAGATCATCTAGTTCTAACCCCCAAATAACCAAGGAAACTTTTTTCCCTGACAATAAAAAGCCCTATGAGTAGGTAACCTGGAGCAGCCACAGCCCCTCTCTGCTGTCACAAGATGTGGGACTTGGGATGCTTTTGTCTGGTTCTAATTGGTGGGAGTATGACTACAGGACACATAGCATCTCCTGATAATAAATGTGTACCAGATTAAAACAGTAAAGCCTACTTGGATGGGAAAAGTAATATGACTGTGTAGATGTTCATACAGTGTTAAAGTGTGTTGACACAAATGTGTGCATAACAAGCATATACCTATATATGCACACACACCCATCACTACAACATAAACAATTTTGCCTTAATACAATCATAGCTCATTGCGCATGGAAGGAGGTAGTGGAACATAATTATCTACACCTTTGACCAAAAATGGACTCTTCAGAGTATTCTACATTTCAGGACAAGATTACCCTTGATTAATATCCCCCTCCGCACAACAGGGTCACACCGAGTTAAGTATTAACCACACAGAACCTCTACATAAAGTTGAAAACGTATCATCATAGTTTCAATTTGATTATGCAAGTATCATGTCTTGAATAGCACCCATAGTGTGCATATTCATATCCATACATTAAGGGTACTGTTGTATTGATGCCTTGTGCTAGTTTCATGCTGCTACAGTCCATAAGAAACAGTACAAGGAACAGGTAGGGATGTGCCCTCTAAGATCCTTAAAACAACAACTATTGGTGCTGAGGAGCAACTATGATAACAGAGCAGAAAGTGGCTAGGCTCTATCCTGTCCAACAACGGCATTTATTTCTAGCCTTGGAGACAAAATAGTGGGCTTGAGGAGCCCTAAGTCTGAACTAGATGGACAGGTTTTTACGTTCTTACAAAGAAGAAATCACCAGCTGTGATTCTAAATTCAAGGATCCCAAGAATTAGCCACAGACTCAAAGATGATTTTACAAAACTGAATGAATGTTCAGAAATGAACTCAGGTTTTGGAACCATGTGAGAAAACCAGGAGTGAACAGAGAATAAAGCAAGACCACATCACTTGGAGGGCAATATACACGCAGTACGTGTTACCAGTGAAGGTGATTGAAGCAACAAGTAGAAATGAACACAAGAGAAGTCTGGATGTTTTTTTTTTTTGTGTATATGGAAGGCTATTGAAGGTCTTTCTGAAACAGAATGCAGGCAGATGAGGCCAGAAGTACTATTGTAATACCCAAGCTATGATTTGTAAACAATGTCTGAAATACTGTGCACTCTGCATTTTGGTAATGGAAAAAGAATTTAAACTACCTGCTTGGAATGGGCAAAATGCTGGTTTGTTGTCAATTATCAGGGCTGTAAGTGATTTTTCCCCACTGGAAAAGTGCATGCACCACCTTGTCACATTCATCTACCTGCTTTTGCGAGGAAAACAAAAGGAGCCTGGGCTCCAATGACAAAACAAGAAGAGTCAGATGAGTAGGGACTTGGGTTGCTAATAGGATGCTGTTGCTTGATTTTGCTGAACTAGTTAACTCTCTAATTTATTCTTGCTGCTGGAGTTTTCTGTGTGGCTTCGTTTCTTCCTGCTCAGAGACTGTTTTAATTTCACCACAGGAGGGCAAAGAACAAGTGATGAGAATGAAGGATGCTTCGCAAATTCACATCATCATCCATCAAGGGATCTCAGCATAGTCACGAAGAGGTCTAAGGTGGCCATGAAGTGATTAATCCCATCACCTTGCTAATTGCATTTCATTTACTGATTACTGGGAGACACATGTTCACCCAAGCTCCCGCTCAGGTCTGTGAAGAAGTGGAAGCAGTTACTCCCAGATTATCTCTGATAAGCTTCATTATCATTTCCAAACTGATTTACACTTATATTGTGCAGTCTGCACTACAGATTTCTAACCGTTACTGTAGAAAAGACATGAGCAGCCATTAGGGCTGATGAGAAAAAGAAGATGGATCATCAGTGTCTCAGAACTTGCTCTTATTCTGCATTTGAAGGAGAGTCGAAACCTGCTTATTATGTTTTGCCTCCCAAAATTAAATTGATTACTGATGGATAAGAGCACTAAATAGCCAACTGGCTAATGTGTGGGACACAACAGCCTCACATTCAAATTCTTGCTGAATTCCCAACACTTGAACATGGGTAACCCCCATATACAAGGTAAACTTCCTGAGGAGTGAGGTTTTGCATGTTGGTCAAAACTCCTTTCTCAGCTCCTGGTGATGGTTGTAGGCTTATCAGATGCTTCCACAAATCAGTGCTTCGTGATTCTTTTTCACATCTCACATACTGCTCCAGTTTCTGCAGTGCTGTTCCACAATAAGCAATAACAGCCTTAAACCCAAAAGACCCACATTTTCATGCTGAAAAGCTTCAGGGGCTACTGCATGCAGATTACAAGTGTGCAAACAGGATACATGCAGTCAAAACTGAGACAAATGAAATTATTATGTACTGTTCTTGTTGTAAAGCTGAATCAGTCCAGTGGTATAACGTTGTATGCCCAACAGCATTTTAGTTTCTGATTTTCATGGTGTTCTTTTGCAGTCAGAGGGCTTTGAGGATAACCTAGAAGTTACTCAATGTCTGATTTGTAGGCCAATGTTTGTTGCTTTTTGAAAGCCAAGTCCAAATACTGGGAAATCTAGAAACACTTCACAGTCTTGTGCTTAATGCAACATGTTAGGTTACACAGTGATGCTTCTTTACCAAGAGACAAGCAGCTTGATTTAAAATACAAGTTCTTGCAGGCACAGAAGCCAGAACCTAGAGAACATGCATTTGCGCATCTGTCGTGTCCCTTCTATCTCCTGTTTACATTTGGACTAAAAGCTTCAGACATGCATTATGCATTGCTGTGAAATCTCACTCGAGCAGCTCTCTGGCTCATCAATTCTTTAACAACTTTGTAAGTGGGCTTGATTTGATCTAGCAACTTTTCCCCAAGTACCAGCCCCTTGAAGCCTGACACTCTCCGCTTTACAAGGTGTTCCCAGTCTGACTTATGCTCATGAATGTTTTGCCTCTTCAAACCCAAAAACTCACTCCCATCAGACTTCTGGCTTCACAGATGCTTTATGCATTTCAACATCAGCTGGTGTGGCCCCTCAAAAAGCAGGATATCGCTTTCACTTGACATCAGCACAAGTCTTTGACCAAGGGCATTACTGCTGTTGTTTAACAAAGTTGACTTTGATACCAGAGTCTCTGGAAGACCTGATCAAGGGGGAACACCGAATCCTCGTCCAGTAATTACTTTCAGAGTTTCTCCTATTCCATGGCATTATTTTCAGCCCATTTATTTCTCACATTTCAAGTATAAAATAATATTAAAAGTAAACAGATAAAGCAGCAGGGATAAGAACTATCTCTAAGAATCAGAACCACAATACTGAGAGCACTGGAGTATAACTAAAAGCACCAGAAGGACCCTTCAAACCATTATGTGGCTATGTGATGTTAAATCAGGAGAGAACATAGCCAGAGAAACCCTCCTCCAGCCAGTCTATATGCAGTGGACATGGTCCAAGCTGAAAATATTACTCTCCCATTCAATCAATACTTTAGTATTCTTAATCTGACAGGGACAGGCTTTTGAAATAACCTGAGGCTTATTGTGCTTGACCCTTTGCATGTTATTAGGTTCCTCTGGACAGGTCTTCATGACCTTACAGACACATTTGATTTGCTGATTTACTTGTGAGGTGAGGCACTAAATCAAGCCACAACAGCTTCCAGAACAGGGCTCTCATTTGCAGGTTATGAATTGAAGTTGTGGATGAGCTAAAGGCCATAGAGAATACCTTCAGTGCAGCCATGCTTATCTCCAGGAAAAAACGGGTTTGCGTTCCAGAAAGAGAAGTTTCCTCTTCTGTTTAGACACAAGTCTCTTTTGTACCATGAAGCAGTTATGCAAGATACAATCATAGCAAAACACCATATGATCAAGGTTTAAACAAAACAAAACCAACCCCCTCCAAAACCCCAAACAAACAAAAATCCAAAGCCCCAACACCCAACAGACCTAGAAGGAGGAAACACAAGGCCATGAAAAGTAAACCTGATGATTCTTGTCTTTCAACACATAACTTGTAATGCCTTCCAGTAAGAGAAAATGGCTGGAAACCCTGCAGTATCAGAACTTATGGTGGAGGTCAAATGTGACTGATTTTAGTGGCTAAGCTCTTTGGAAATATTATTTGATGACCACAAGGGATGGAATTTAACCCTATCATCCAGGGGAAAATCTGCCTGAAGAGAACAAATCTGGTATGTTTTAGGAGCAGAATAGGCTGCATAAGGGAGAAATCAGTTATTGAGAGCTGCAGTGACAGACCACCACGTGGTTCTGAGCTCGTCATTTTGCTGATGCAAGGGCTTTGTTACACAGATGCCCTACATGTTCCCTCTGCTTTGTTGTGAACTACCAAGGAATGAACCCACAAGTGGAGCAGTGGCGTTCGGGTGGCCAAGAAAGGACTGGTTTTGATCACATTATAAAAATAAAAGGAAAACCAAACCAACCAAATAGGAACATTTTGAAACAAAGCTTAACAAGGTCAAAATACAGTCCCAGACTCCATAGCCACTGGGCTCAGATCTGGCACAGGGAAAAAGCAAATTCTCTGTATTTCTAGCTGTGTGCCAAAGCACCCAAAGCCTATTTATTATCTAAGGAAATAACAGCTACAATAACAGACACCCATTTCATGCACTTATCACAGCATCATCTATTCAGTCACCCCCATTCCAAAAGGCCAGCAGACAATGCAAGGACACTTACAAAGAGCAGAAGGCATTTGTTCTCACGGATGGCACCACAGCAGCCGAGGAAACCCAGCAGGAAGAGCATGGCTCCCATAGCCAGCATGATGTAGGCTCCCGTGAAGAGCAGGGGATTGGCAGCCACTATCTCTCGGAAGCCTGTTGGATCCACAATGACCCAGATTCCAAGGCCCAGCAGGCACGCTCCTCCCAGCTGTCATGGCACAAGGAGAGGGACATTGGTCAACATAAAACAACTGATGCAGGGAAATGGGGTTCATGGCTATGTTTTGATCAAAGGTGTTCACTTGCATAGCTTCTGTTTCTCGGTGGCATATATGCTCCACTAAGCAGGTGACTGCTGATATGCTATCTCTTACTAAATGACCATTTGCAGCAAAAGCACCTTCCTTGACATGTCATTATTACAACCTCTGTAATGCTGAAAGACTGAACCTTGAGCTGCAGCCCCATCGAATCATAGAATCAACCAAGTTGGAAAAGATCTTTAATATCATCAAGTCCAGCCTCAGCACTGCGAAGGTCACCACTAACCCATAGAATCACAGAAACATAGAATAGTTAAGGTTGGAAAGGACCTTATGATCATCTGCTTCCAGCCCCCCAGCCATGGCCAGGGACACCTCCCACTAAACCATGCCACACAAGGCTCTGTCCAACTTGGCATTGAGCACCACCAGGGATAGAGCTTTCACAGCTTCCCTGGGAAACCCATTCCTGTGCCTCACCACCCTTACAGTAAAGAATTTCTTCCTCAGATCCAATCTAAACTTCCCCTGTTTAAGTTTGAACCCGT
>JASSUY010032979.1:0-34574 GCA_032466535.1 Forpus xanthops
GCTAAAAATCCAAAACACAGTGCTACACCAGCTACTGCTTAAAGAAAAATGACTGCTGCTGCTGAACCCATGACAACTCCAAATTTTTGCATCTCAGTGTTGAGTTTTAATGACTAGATCCTACAATTATTTTATCAGGGAAGTGTTCAACACTTATGTGTCTTTGTGACAAACTGGCCTTAGTATCATAAATGGACTAGAAAGTAGATCTTTTTTCTTACTAAACCCTCTCTATCACGTAAAACTTTGGTCTAACATAATGCCCAACTATTTTTGAGATTTACAGCAAATAGTGAAGTCAGTATGGGTTTCTCCTACCTTAGTCTGCCAATACATCTTAGTTTGTTCACTACTGCGGCAAATGGGTTCCATGTCAGAGTTAAAGGCTGGTTTACCTGTCTGAGTGTATTTCATGTGAGGTAGGAAAAGATCCCTTGGGTCAGTTTAGGAGAACCAGCTTAATTTAACGTGCACAATCTGAATTTGAAATAACTCATAACTCTCACAACCTTTTTTTATTTTTTTTTTTTTTTTTTTTTTTTTCAGTGCACAGCTTTGCACATCCACAGAGTTCCAAGTGGAATTTCCATTTGTTTCCCATTGATAAGATCGCAGTAAGCGAAGTGTAAAAAACACTGATGTCAAAGAGGAAATTTAGTGGCATTGTAAATTAGAAGCCTTGGATAAAATGTTAACAATTTTGACTTACAGTATTGTCACTGAATGCAGTTTGGACTTTTACTCACAACAAATAGTCAAAAAAAGCCTTTGCTGAGGTGTGTGGCAGCCAGTCTTGCAGATTTTGGGGCCCTCCCTGATAAGAGATAAGGGTTTCATCCTGTTGTGACAATATTACTGTAATTTAAAAAGACTGTGTAACAAGGAGACTATGTTGTGAGACCTGAAATAACATCTGGAGTTACATTGTATCCATGATGTTTGCTATTTTATCAAAGCTGATTAAAGAACATTCACATCCTTTGAGAACTGGAAATCTCCAAAGCTTTTGTAAACAAATCTACCCAGCTTGTGGTTTCTCTGTAGTTTCTGTCACTGCAGCTTCACCCTCAAGTGAGATGCAAGGCAAAAAAACTCTCAAAGGGACTATTCAACTTTCTAGTAAAACTAGTCGTATCATACAGTTTCTTTTAAAATAAGATCTTTCAAATTAATCCTCAAAGTGGGTGATGGTTATCATAAGTGATCTCTTAATGAAATATGTTTCTTACCATAATTTTAGGCTTCCATGCAGACTCATCAAATTTCAATTAATTGAAAATATAGTTTTTACTTCTTTGGACAGTGGATGTAATCTTCAGTGAATTTTGTGCTTTATGAAACTCATGGCGCTCTGAATTAATAGGTGACAGAAGAGAGCAGGTCTTTAATTTGCTGCAAATTTTACTCTGAAATGATGTGTGTCAATGATAATCCTACAATGTGAAAGAGTGTTGGCAGGAAATGATAAGAAATGTCAAGGAAAGGGCAGAAGTGGGGATGAGATTTTAGCATACTGGTATCATGCTATGTCCTCTTTTTGATAAGCTGTAATGACAGTGACTGTCAAAGCTGTCAGGGTACTGAAGGGCACTTCTTGAGGCATATCTCTGTTATTGACAGGCAAGGAAAAGTGTCTGTATGTGCCTGTACACGTGTATGTGGAGGGACAGAGTTTGATCCCTTTCATTCTGGATCAGAAGGTGAAATATGAAGCGATACTCTGATTCTCATTTGTAATTTTTGTATTTCCATAGTCTTCAGTGCTGTGTTCATGGCCATTTCTTCTGTGGTGTAATATTAGGGAGTTCATGTAATTATAGGTAAGTTAATACATATCTGATTTGTGTATGTTATGTAAGTGTATGTTTGTTATAATTTTTACCTATTATAATTATCAGTCCAGTTGGATTTTAGTTAACTGTAAGGCTTTCTAAGAAATGAATGGAATGAACCCTTGCTTGCAGTGTCTTTTCCAAACCACTGCAGTAGAACGTTCCAAAGTCAGATGCTATTAGGTTTCTAATGTCGTCTAAGATTGCGCAAATCTTAGCATGAAAGCATGCTCAGTACCTTGTCTTAATATGTCCCTGCTCCATGAGACATATGTTTATTAATTGAAATATTGAAGAAAATGATCACAATGTAATTGTGTTTGGGATGAGGTCTTTGGGAAAATTGACATAAATGAAGAATGGAATTGTCAAAATCTTGAATTTCTTCATTGGATGGATTTGCCCAGTTCCTTACTACAGCCATGCCCTGCCTTTTAGTGGATCAATGTCCTTTGCTCTCTTGTTTTGAGGATAATATTAGCGTGTTCCCTGCTGACATAACTCCATGGAAATGAAAAAAAATTTCAAGACCAGTTGGGTCTTTTTCAGTAATGTCAGTGAAATGATCTTGCTAATCTTGAACTTAAGCTTGTAGTCATTATATGAGTTTAATTTCCAGTTGTGCCAATATGAGTTTTGCCAGAGTAAATAAGTGAATCTGAGAAGCACATAAGCAGCAAATTAGAAGAGATTTGTGGAACATGAGATGAAAGTACCTGACCTGTGAGGAGAAATACTGCTTGAATTTAAAAAGTAACTACCAAGGACAGAAGCAAATGAAACATAGCTATTTTAATTTCACATTCTGGTGGCATCAATGGTGTAAAGTTTGGTTTTTTTGTTGTTTTTTTTTTTAATTATTCATCAGAAATATATCTGATATTATAGGTTATCCACGCTTCCTACAGATAGAGAACCATATGCAGATGTAAAAAACAAGTATACATACAGTTCTCAGCATCAATATTAGGTGCTCTGGTACAAACCCCTTTGAAGTATTCTGCTCTATGACTGATGAATCATTTAATTTCCAGCATCTTGTATAAATGGGTTCCATTTTTTTCACTGACTGCTGTGGCCTTTCCATCGTATCCTGGAGCCTGAGCCATAAAACTGCTGCGAAGGAAACATAGAAGCTAAAGTATAATAGCAATACTGCTGGTCTGGTTGCAAAAGTAGTGTCTTTAGCTCTCGAGTTGCCAAGTAGTTCTTACAGAAGTTGGAAATTTTGACTCTAATCCTTTGGAGTATCTCTTCTAAATCAATTCTGTTAATTCTGCTGTTTGATAGCTTCTGAAGTGGCCTTCAAAAGTACATTTTTAAATGGGAATCTTTCTGTCTTTGCCCCTCCTTGCCCTATTTTTTCCTGGTGTTTTAACTTAACAGTTTTGAGGAAGAGCCTGTGGGACTGGATGGCAAGATTTATAGACTAGAATGCATGACAGATTATGCTGTAGCTAAAAGTTGTGTGATCAAAGATGCTTGTTGTGGTTACAATGGTGGTCTGCCAGGTCCTTTGGGAAGTACGATTTTTGCACCGAAGACTGACTTCAACTCTTGTAAGCCAGAGGAAATACAAAAGCAGAGAATGACAGATTGGCCTTTAGTGCAAGAGAATGACTTAACAGTTGATTAATATACCATTTATAATTTCCTTTTTATTTTTTTGTGATGATTTCCCTGAACATTTCTTTATCTTTCTGGACTGTCATTTGGCCAGTTGCTCTCTACAGTAGAATCACTCAGGCTGTGAAGTGCAGAGTGCAATCTTTATGTTGAAGTAACCTGGAGGGCACAGGGAATGAAGAAAATTCTTCTCCTTTTCTGTAAGGCAAGATTGGACTGGCAAAGCAAGGATTCCTGCCGCTTATTCTGTAGCTTAGCCAACCATCTTCTGCCTGCTGAAACAAACAGCTTCAGTGCATCCAGGGTATTCATACACCTGCTGCTGCTTAACAATACAGCAAGCTATGCAGAAGCTTGAACACGTGTTTTAGGTCTCTTAACTTAGCCCCGCTTCCCGCATTTACATGCCCTGCATAGGTAGAGATGAAGAACCCTACATTAAGGGTTTCGGGCCTTGCTAGCTGTTAGGAGTTGGCGATGTTTTTAAGGATGCTGCCTAGTTTAGGATGTTGTTATATCCTAAATCTGCAGTCCAGATGCTTGGCTGGAGTGCATTTTATTTCTTGTTATATGCAGCTGTACATATGTGATGAAACCGAATACTACAAATGCTTCTTGGCACTGCAGACTGGTGAAGCGGAAGGTTTTTGCCCATGGATTCTGGCCTTGCTATTGCTGTTGATGTAGGTGCTGTAAAAAAGAAATAGGTGCCTTTAGTCCTACAAGCACCATAGTCAAAAAAGAGTATTTACAAACAAAGCTCTGAAAGAGTGCTCACAGAAGTGTATGTTAGAGGGGTAGCTAAAGTAGGTGTAGGAAGAAACAGTTGTTAAAGCTGAAAGTATCAGATAAAGTTGTTTTCTGAGCTAAGGACATATACTGGAGATGATAAGTCAAAAGGAATCACCTGTCATTTGGTGTACAGCTTCTGAATCTTAGAGATCACGTGATTTTCATTTACATGCATACATACTCTTTTGAGAGTCCATTCAAAGATTTTTGGTTTGGTTCTAAAATTTTGGTTTATGTTTGAAGGGACAGTGAGTGGGTATCTTAGTGCTTGCAAATTTATTTGCAAGCACTAACACCCACCACTGCTCTTGAGAGGCGGTATCAAAAGTGGAAGCTTTAGAAGGCTGAGTGAGCAGCTTTGAACCATGAACTTCAGTGTCCCTTGCTACCAGAAACCTCCAGCTGATATTTCTTCTGTGGCATGTAACAAGTGTGCTGAGACCTAAAGGCTTGATTCTTAGACCTGTGAAATCAGTGGCCCAGGTCTCAGGGGCATCAGTGATGAGGCCTGAAATGGCAGTTCCCTTCCTTACTGGAGGTGTCAGCCTGTCAGCCTCTGCGACAGTGCAAAACGTGATCATCCTCAACCTAGCTCTTAGTTGCTGAATAAAAGAAGCAGAACATCCTGTTTTGCGTTTGATTATGTTTACTGAAATCGGTATTGTACACTTGTAGTTTGGAAAAGTAACACTTAGATTCCTTGTAATAATGAAAAACATCTATCTGAATCCATCAGTTACATTTTATTTAACAAACATTTCCTTCTCCCTCCACCCTTTTCCTTGTTTTGTTGTCACAGATGGTACCAGGCTAAGGATGAAAAAGATCTGGTAAGTTATTGAGTAGTCAGCCTGGGGAAGGTTAGTGAATTAAAATGAATGCAAAAAAAAAAAAAAAAGTTACACCAACCCTTTCTACATTATTAATATAACAGGTTTTATTGGACTGAATATGTCTATACTGGTGTTTGTATAAATAGCTGTACTGGAGATGGATGAATGTCTGCTTTTGAATTCCCATATTCTGTTCATTAACTCATTATGGCTTAACATGGCTTTTGTTACAGTGCTGGTTGTGTTATTTTGATATAGCATATGGGAGAAGATGGGCAAGCACAAACACTTGGAGATGTGTCCTTAACACTCAGCTAATGCAGCCATAGCAGGTTGAGAAGGGAGAGTGTTTGCAGTTTGACATAATTTGTTAAAAATACAAGATTTTTGCTTACCATCTTATAGATGGGGCTAGATAAATGAGAAGAATAATAGCTCATTGTTTTCTGCTCTTTGAATGACGTTTCTCTATTGTCTTAAAGCCTCAGTGAACTTAACACAATGGGCTTTGTTGAAACAAAAGCACTTATACCCCATATCACCAAGACAGCTAGAGTGGAAATGCTAATTCAGTAGCATGGAAAGTCTTTGAGGTGGAGCCAATGGGCTAAATATGAAATATGAGATTCTTGGCATCAGCTGTTTACAACCTCTGGTTTTCTGTCCTGGATGAACAGCCTTTTTCACAGGAACATAAATTTTTGTGCCTTGTCATTTCACCAATTGCATCATGCAGGCAGATTTCAAATGCCTGAAGAGTAACCATAGTAACTGCAGGTCATTTAAATAAGCTGAAAGAAAAGGAATTCCCTCCCTCGTAAAACCCTTCAGTCAAACAGGCTCCAAAGGTGCTGCAAGATTTAGATTCTCCTGTGCTGCAAACTGCACCACTAGGTTTTAGTAAGGTACTATGGATTTGCATAGGTTGATCTGGTTTTAAAAACATCTACAGAGTGGGTGTAGCTTTTACAGGAAGACAGCTGTGATTGCTGGCACAAGGATAGATTTGTGTCTTTGTATATGTGCCTGCCTGTTTAGTAAACTGAAAATCAGGGTGCTGAGTTGTTATTGAGAAGATTTATTGATCTGTTCACTTATTAATTCTTGAATAATTCTCCCAGATTCATGCTTACATTGATTTCAATGAAACATGGTGCTGGTGATTCTAAATGTCAGTGATTTTTAGGTTTTCTTCTGTAGGCATGTCTTCATCTTTACTCTGAGTTTATAACGTGACAGTATAAATGCATTTAATATAATAATTTAATTGTTATCTTTCCTGAAAAAGACAAGGACTAAATTAGGTAAAATTCAAGTAATGAAGCTCTATGTATTGATTGGTGATATTGGTGTTTGTGCCGGTTGTTAAGAAAACTTTAAGAATACTTTATCTTGTTTGGCATATCGGTGAGAATTAAAAAGTAGGTAAAAATTTCAGTCTATTTATAGATTTAATAGCAGAGAATATCTTCCAACATCTTTCATTGAAGGCTAGTATTATAAATCTTAGTTATTATTATTAGACCTTCCCATCACCCTTCCAGGTATTTTCCCTGATTTTCTTCCTCTAGTTGAGCTGTCTTCACCAACTGACTTCTCTAGAAGAGTATCATCAACCCATAGTACCTTCTTACAACAAGAGGATTTCTGCTGGCTCTTTGACTTCAGTACAACTGCAGAGATCAATAGGATCTGTGTGGCAGTGTGCTGAACAGGCATGTTTTGGAGTCATCCCAGGAAGAAGGGTGTAAAGCTCCCTGACCTTGTGTTAACAAAGAAGGAAGTAAAGGTGACATTTATACCTCTTGGCAAGGAAGTGTGAATAAAAAGGAAAGGTAATATATCTTTGAGACATCTTTATAAACAGTTACAGGAGATCTGAATTTAAGTGTCATTTTTCCTGTGGTAAATAATATTGTCATCTTTCTAGCTGTGTAAATGTAGTATTTTCTCTCCCCTTGCCACTTCAAATGTTTGCGTAGTTTGCGATCAAATTCTGGTTTTAGGTTCTTTGTTGTTCCATGCATTAGAATTTTTTAGGATATTAATTTTTTTTCCATAACCTAATTGGAAAAAAAAATATAGTTTCAAATTTTCAACTGTGAAATATTACCAGGAACACCTATTGAAATCACTCCTTTTGTATTCTGTCCTCTGTTTTATAACATGATGGATGTGGAATAATTAATCTTTTAGTAAGACACTTAAGCATAATTATTCAGTGCTGGGTCCTTCCCTGATTAACATTCAATATTTTCTAAAACCTCTCAGATTCAGTGGTCTGAATTAATCTAGGGAAAAATTGAAGTCAAATACCAGATCTGAGCTTGGGGTACAGTTTCTCTGGAATCTACATACTCTGATCCACAGCCATTGGTCTCAACAGATAGTGTTTCTGACTTCAGTGGGCTTTGGAGAGGGCAGAGACAAGCTAGCAAAGTGCTGTTTGGCAATGGTGGGAGTCTGGAGTTAGTTATAGCCTGGACTGTTTGTTATATAAGTAGTGAAGATTTTTAGGATTAAAATTGTTTTCAGAAGTATAGAGAAAGTAACATTTCTTCTACTGTATTTTATGGGCGGGTATCTCAGTCATGACAGTTTGAGAGCTGAGGTGATCTTAACTATTTAATTCAACCTTTAGAGAATTTGAACCCACCTCCAGTCTCTACCTTCTGAAGTGCAGCTTATATTTTTGGCTGGTATCTGCAGCCAGGTATTACTTCTCTGTACTAGGGGAGTTCTGGCCAGTTGTGGAGCCAAAACATTAGATGAAAAACTTCTTGAAGAAGGAAATACTTATATAATGGGTAGCAATGCAGACATACAGTATGCATTTTGATAGAGAAATGAAACCACATTTGCATTTCCAGTTTCTTAGTTTTTGTGGCAATGATTTACAGCCCTATTACCACTTGGCAATCCAAGGTCTGGAGAATAATATCAAGCCATCTGCTTGTGCCCCTGTAGGGCTGCTTGTAACTGTGATGCTGTGTTGCAAATATATCACTGTAACTCACATGCTGGAAATCTTGTGTTGCAGATCTTAAATTCCTATTTTTTCTTTTTTTCTTTTGCCTGCAGGATGGTGGCAGATGTGCAGGATACACATGTGTTTTTCATGTTACTGGCAGCTCTGTAAATAGTTGAAATTACAATCTGCAGGTTTTTTTGCTTTCCTTGGTACATAGCTTGAGAAGATATGGAAGGGGCCTTTGTGGAAAAGCTGGCATGCACTAGAAACAAGATAAAGTCTTTTTTAGAGAAGAGAAATGCCATTTCTCATAAATAGTTTTTGAGCTAATTGTCTTACCAATTCTTCTTTTGATAACATTCCTTACTTACTGGCATCATGCTTGGATACTACACAAACTAATTGGAGACTTAGCTGACTTTAGGCTGAATTCCTTACTATGGATACTGTGCATATTACTCCACAACTTGTGTAAGATCACATATGCCCTACCACAGAAAGGCTCTCAAATTTTTAAGTTTTCTCCTTCTCTCTTCTCTGGCAGCTCTGTGAGGACTGATGCCCTTCTTCATATTTTCAGAAAAGAAAATAACGACAGATTGCAATGAATGTTGGTCACATGCAGGGTTGAAAATCAAGTTTTTGTCTCTCACCAGTTTGGATGTATTATCTTT
Organism: Forpus xanthops; assembly: GCA_032466535.1. Classification (NCBI taxonomy): domain Eukaryota; kingdom Metazoa; phylum Chordata; class Aves; order Psittaciformes; family Psittacidae; genus Forpus; species Forpus xanthops. The sequence goes on from JASSUY010032979.1 coordinate 8,729, forward strand.
GGGATTAAGTTTTTCTTTGACTAATCTGTGCCAAGGAGCAGCCTACTGTGGAAAAAACAAGAAATACTCCTTTCAGACCCTGTGTAGTTATTGGGGAAGGTACAGTTACAAAGTGGTATCGCTGCAGTTCCTAATTTTTAACTGGAGAATGCTGCTGCCAGTCCTGATGATTTCTGTTTTAAGCTACATTTTGCAACACCTTTTGGCTCCGAGCTTTAGAGAGTAGGTTAAATGGGAGTAACTCTCAGGCAGTGACTGGGGTCAGCAATGTTGTAGGTAATAAAAGAGAGAAATGGGCAGAAGAAACCCCTTGTTTTCTGGTCATTAACGTGATATAGCATGTAATCTAGCATCTTTTAATTATTCATTATGTTGGAAAGGTTTACAGTAACAGACAAAAAGACAACATCTCGGAGCATAGGTTGTAACACCATTCTGAACTGCAGAGCGTGCAGGAATTTGCTCTTCATTTTGCCTATCTGTGTTTCTCCACTTAATGAAATTTTGGTCCATAGTGTCCCAAATGTATCTTATGTTACTCTTGTTATTCATTCATAATCAACTGTATAAATGAATACCTAGCAAGTTCCCTGAAGGACTGCAGACAAGGGCAGGAAATTTCTTTTGGGATGATTCTTGTTATGCCTTATGTACGCCTAAAGTTATTTAAAAAAACACAACAAACCAATATTCTGCTGGAAGTGGAGAGATCCTTCTTGTGGCAATAACTGGACCTGTTCAAGGTTGATCAGTGGATGCTTTTTAAAAGTGCATTTTAGTTTTAAGGGTGGTTTCCAATGCATATGTGACGTTCTACTTATTCTAAAATTGGAATGCTGTTTTACTGTTCGTCAATTGCATGTACAATCTGAGATCCCATAGTGAAACTTGTCATACTTGAATGGCTTTTTACGTGGCAGGAACATTTGAATTCAGGTGACTTTTGTTCCTGATGTAGGTGCAATGTTCATGTCAGATATGCAGTGCATTTGGAAGCGTTATGTTGGCAGGATTTCGCTTAACATTTGTGTGATGAAGAAACTCTGAATGTTGCTGAGGTTTACCCTGGTTGTACATAAAATCATCAGATTAGATCTGCCAGGTTAAACTGTACAGTTTTGGTTGCTGAACTCAGCCAGTTTTGTTGTCCATCAAAAAAAAAAAAAATACTCTGTTCTGTTCCCTCCTTAAGTCTTGTTGTATAAATACGTCAGTAAAGCCGTGGACATAGTTTATTAAATAAGGAAGGAGTGGTTTTCATGGCATCAGTCTATTTTTAGATATAGAATCATAGAATGGTTTGGGTTGGAGGGGACCTTAAGATCATACCATTCCCTTCTCTGGCTTTGCTCCAACAGCTCCATAGAATTGTAAAATAGGGTTGGAAAGGACCTTAAGATCATCAAGTTCCAACCCCCTTGCTGTGAGCAGGGACACCTTGCACTAAATCAGGGCTCTAGAGCCCAAGGCTCTATCCATCTTTGCCTTGAACACCACCAGGGATGGAGCATTCACAACTTCCTTGGGCAGCCCACTCCAGTGCCTCACCACCCTCACAGTAAAGAACTTTTCCCATATATCTAATCTAAAGTTCCCTTATTTAAGGAACCCATTACCCCTTGTCTTGCCACTAGTCCCTAATCCCATGTCCTTCTTAGATTGAAGACACCAGAACTGTGCACTGTAGTCCAAATAAGCTCTCACGAGAGTAGAGTAGAGGAGCAGGATCACCTCCATTGACCTGCTGGTCACACTCCTTTTGATGCAGCCCAGTATATGGTTAGTTTTCTGTGCTGCGAATGCACACTGAAGCTGGCTTATGATCAGTTTCTTGTCAACCTACACCTCCAAGTCCTTCTCCTCAGGTCTGCTCTGAATCACTTCTGGCCAGCCTGTAGCTGTGAAAGATAGTGAGAAAGAAATATGCAAATACTGGGTAAGATGATGAGGATAATGACGAAGGCAGAATCTTGGAACAGACCCTCGAGGTCTTGCAACAAGGACAGCCAGTCCAGCTTCCCAAACTTGCTTCTGAAAAATGATTGGATGGAGAAACCATGCAGAATTTCAGTTGTCTGTGGAATTGATGCTGGTGAGATGGCTAGTCCTGCGGAGAGTTGCCATCTCCCTACAGAACTGCTCTGCAGCCCCAAGATACCTGTTATTCCAGTGGGGTGCTTGACTAAAAGTCAGTGTTTAGATGCAGCTCAAGATTATTCCCCACATCTACGTGCTTGCTTTGGCACACATGACAAGATGCTGACTATAATCCTGTATTAGTGACATTGCCAATCATTCCCCACAGCAGCAGGCACTGATGCCGTAACTAGAAGTTTATGGCCTCTTAGATCTGGCAGTAAAGAAAATGATAGATTAATAGGGCAGGTAGATGAGAATGGAGAAAATTCTTAATTAAAACTTATGCCTTCATCTATATTTTATTGGCTCTTTCACAGAAGAGCTGACAGTAAACTGACAAGAAGCTCATATAAAATTGTTTTTTATTTATTTTTGGAAGTCTGGTCATGGAATATATATGTGTGTGTGTATATGCCTGTGGATCTCAGTGCTTGCTCTTCCCCAAACAAGTTCATCCCTCTGGACTTCCTTTATTAGGACAAGCTTTCTTCTGTGTCTTCTTGGGGCTTCTTGCTTTGTTTATTTGGTGTATAAACAAATGCTCTATTTGTGGGCTGGATGGTGAGGAATATGTAAGAATCACAGCCGTCCACATTTAGGTGGGGTGGAGGGGCAATCCATAAGATTTCTTTCATTTCTTTCATGTAAACTGTTTGTTCCAAGTTAACTAAACATCAGAACAGCTAAACTGAGGTTCATTGCTATTTGCCGTGGAAATGATGTCCATTTACATACAGTATTGTAACCGTACAGATGGTGTTGTTTTTTATACAGCTTTATAGTTACATGTGTCCTTATGCATGTATCTCCTTTCAAAATCCTCTCTTATTTCCAGTCCAGTAGTTTAACCTGTCAATACTTCCTAAAATATTGCAGGTCAAGAAAGGTATATTGTATATGTTACTCTCCGGAAATTGAATCTGAACTCATTGAATCTGTGACATATCTGCCGAACCCTGTGAATAACTGCTTCTCTATCCATGTAATTGAGAGAAGGATTTGATAACCTATAGGTTTTTTGAAGCTCTTGAGAGAGTAAGGTATCAGTTCTTACTGAAGGGAAATGGCCATCAGGTGCTTACTTTTCTTAATCTGATTTAAAAAATACATAACCCAGTATGAATATTAACACTTGGGTAGGAAATAAGGGTGAATTTGTAATCTTCAGTGAAAGATTTGTTTCAAAACATACCAATAGGAGGTGAAAAAAAGAGTAACATACTTTGATGCAATTTGGTAAAGTTTTGTGGACTTTAGTGGCACTGCAGTCATTTGTGCCCTCAGTCATTTGGCTTGGTGAGTTTAGTTCTAAAATGGAAGTATACTCCCTCTGAGGTTCTTAAGAAATCAAGGTGAGGTCAAGGAGAGGGGGATGTACAAAGGGAGAAGGAGTTAAAGAAAGAAAGGTTGTATTGGTATTTTTCAGACGTTGCAATTATCTGGCTACTCTTGGCTGGAAAAAAATGGAAAACACAACAAGGCTTTGAAAATTTTTTCTGCATGGGGCACGAGGTCCCAAAGACTGGCCTGCAGTTCTGGGGGATTGTGGAAAAAGCAGCGGTCTGGTCTTATGACTAAAATGTAAAGTACAGCTAGGTTACTGCATACCTGTTTCCCATCTTTGCTTTTTTATGGCTTTCTGCTTGTCACTCATTGTGGTAATGTGATGCTGGTCTTCTGCTAAAAGGAATTGTACTGCCTGGGTTTACCTCGTAATTTGGTTTCTGTCGTAGATTTCCACTCCATGCATTACCATAGTGCTAATTTGGTCTTTCCATCCAATATGTAAATAGTTCAGTTTGACTATTTGAATGTTATTGTGCTTTCAGACATGACAAAGCCTGCTTCTAGGAAGGTAACTCGGTTATCAGTCAACCCTATGCTAACTCTGCCTTCAAATCAATTGGGTGAAAATAGTCAGCCAGCAATGGCTCTGTAGTGTGGGATATGTATGCTACTTACATATATAAAAGTATTAACATACACAGCTAATCAACAGCATGAATTTAATCAGTTTAAACATGGGATTTTATTACCTATATTTCTTCTTACTTAATTTTCTCTTTGGTTTTAGTTTCTTGCTGACTGGTTTCAAATTATTGATGTTTTTATGAATGTTCATTTGCATGTGCTTCATGAATGTACATTAGGCTATTGAGTTGTACTAGAATGGATGCTTGTAGACAAAGACTAGGCAAATTGACAAATTCATGTTCAGCAGCAGCTTTTAGGAGAAATATGTTCACCAAATATACTCCCTTCCACATGGGGAGAAAAGACTGATTCCTTGTGTGTGATTCAGTCATACCTAACAAAGCAAAATAGATCACATCCTAGATTTGAAATGTCAAATCACAGGAAACAAAAATAACATGAAAACGCACTGAATAGGCAATAAGCTTGTAAAAATTACAGGATGCAGGCAAGAAGTGTGAACTTCATGATATGTCTTAGCTGTGCCAAGCTGTTCTCTCAGGTCTGTTTGCAAGAGGCTGTGTTGCATGCCTTGTGGATTAGGGGGTTTAAGAAGCTCCAGGCTCTCTGAAGGGCTGTTATCTCAAGCAGGCAGCTCTGTCTGCTTTGTGTACCTGTGTGAAACTCGTCTGCTGTAATGGTGTAACTGCATTAAAAAGGGTGCCAGTGGAGCAGGAGAGAAACATTGACTGTACAGCTGCAAGGATCAAAAAGAAAAGCAATCCAGAAAATGGGAATTGGGGGTCACACAGGGTAGAGGGACTTGGTATGTCCTCCTGTTTGTAGCTTTCCTTTAAAACTGTGTAGCCCTTAAAACTGTGGTGATCTACCTCGGTTTGCGTATTCCCTTGTTACACTACATCTGCAGAACTGTAGGGGCAGTAGTGGGAAACTCTGTATTGCTCCTGTCCTGTGAGTAAATAGTAGGTTCAAACCATTAGCATTTTCAACGTATTTTTTGATGTTTATTTCCATGAAACCACTAAGTGACTTTGAAATAAAACTATTTTGATTTCTCCAAGCTGTGAGGGTTGAACAGGTTAAAACGGGAAGCAAGCTAAAAGCTGTTTCCTTTGCCTGAAAATCCACTGATGCAGGATGAAATTAAAGGCTATAAATAGCTCCTGTCCCTTCAGCTTCATCAAGCTTCTGCTGTGTGCAAGGATTAGAGGAAGACAGAATGGATTTCTGTGTGGCGTCAACAAGAGTCAAGGATTATGTCCACTGTGCACATTGTATTGTTCATTTCTCATGGGCCCTTGCAGGGATATTAAGTCCCTTCTGATGCTCAAGGTGCAGGGAGCAGAGTTGGCTTTGAGCAGGACGCATGCATTGCAAAGCAATTTTGCACAGTAGCACTTGGCTTCCCATGGGTCTGCAGGATCAAGTTGCGGCTTCATTTTTGTACAGTCAGACAGCTCACCACATATCCTAGCAGCAGGACTGGGGCTAGTTTCAGTGAAGTTCATTGCTGATGAACGTATTTTGAAAATAAGTTGTATGTTTGTTCCTCGTGTTGCCACTCCTTCATTCTGTCCCTCCTCTTGTGCAAATTCTCTGTTGCACAGAGTATTTTGCTGAAGCAGCTAGCATCAGGGTCAGAAGGTTTCACAGAGCTAACTGCAAATAGACTCTTGTGATATGTGTAAGGCTTTTGAAGAAAAGATGCCATTTCTTTCCTTAGAAGAGCATTCAAGGTTGCTGTGACCTTAGCAGTGTGAAAAGTTACTGCATCTTTTCTCCATTCTCCACTTGTTTCTTATGCCTATGTATTGTGTGTGTAATGATAAGACATTTGTTTCAAGGAGGGTTATAGTAAATTTCTCTTTATTATTTCCAAAAAGAAAAAAAAAAGAATTGTTGAGCAACAGTATTTGTCCAAAAGGTGGACAGATAAATAAATAACCAGATCCTTCTTGGAGTATTTTGAGACTTTTGCTCTTTCACATTCTGCAGATTCCTGCCCTTCTGCAGTTTCCTGCATCTCACAGAATCTGTCAGGTGCTGTGAGATGCAGAAGCCCACTTGCTTCCAACTCCTGTAGGTTTAGATGAGGTTTGATAGTGCAAAGTATCTTTCAGAATTGGATCCTCAGCTGCATATGTATTTAGAGTTGTATAATTACAAGTGCTATTAATATCTCTGCTTTATGTATGGTAATTTCAGTGGAGAGAAGGACAAGAGAGCAGTAACTTTGGACTGCCAACTAACTACTTTATGGATAATAGTGGATGCCTTTCCTCTCAGCCTCTAAATAAGAAAATAGTGGTAGTAATTGTTACTAGCTGATAACAAGATTTTTATCTGTTATTTTTTTCATATCATAAATACACCTTAAGACTGCTATGATTACAACTTTGTTATGGCAACAGTGTATTTCTTCCACTAAAATGGCTTCTTTATGGCAGCGTCAGAACTTGCCCCAATACTCAAACCTTTCCCTCAGCCTCCCTAACAAGAAAAATGGTTGAGGATGTAGAACTTGCAGTAGTCATTGAAAGTATGCAAAACCAATTTTTTAGATCAAAGAAAGCAAGTTGGTTGTTAAGTCTTGTGGATACAGGTAGTATTATGGTGTGCATGTTTAAATTGCTGCTTTTATAGTGAAGAGCAGTAAAGATTGGTCCTTTTTTTCTGACCTTGTGGTCCTGCTGATGTGATGAAAACTGTGTTTCCATCTTCTGTAGCGCTGAGGAGAAGAGCATCAATCTTCTAGGAATTCAGTAGGTAGAAGGAAGAATCTTATTCTTTCATACAGTTTGAAGCCTAAACAGATGTGTGCTAAACATTGAACTGTGGACCTAACACTTTTGCTGAAGTGTGTTTTTTATACTTATTTTTTCTCTTTGAAAACATGAGCACATTGCGCAGTGTTGGGACTTACTTCGGAGTGACAGTGTATGTGAGTCTGATGAAGAGAGCACTCACTGATTGGTAGATCCCAAGGTCATTCAGTCAACTCTCTGATGCCTTTTTTTTAATAAAGCACATCCATTATAGGCACATCCATTGTAGCTGTGCAGTTATAAGTGCGATCAGTAATTGCTTTTTAAAACATTAAAATAAAAAACAAATAGGAAAACAAGGATTGCAGAATTAAGGTTGTATATCTTAGAAGAGCTGGAAAAGCTACTTATCTCTGCCTTGAGTAAGTAATGAGAAAAGTCACAGGCTTTTACTATTGTGTTCACTTTTGATGTCATTGGAGAACACTAAAACAAAATGCTTTGACTGGTACTCTGTGGTTATTATGGAGAAGTTGGGAGGCTGCTGGATGCAGCTATTCTCTACAGTCAGGCTGTGTTCCTTCTCCCATTGCCCTTGAAAACGGAAATGTACTAGGGTCCTGCTGACCTGCTCTCCCTCATACAGTTTTGCATTGCAGTGCAGAGCAGTCAAAATAGTAATCTGGCTAGCAGTTCCAGTGCTTGGAGCAACCATCTGCTTGCCTTGTTGAAGCACTGCTCGAAGTGACTCCAGTAATGCAGGTTCGAGTCTCATTTGATTCTGTCAAGGATAGCTGCTATTAAACCACTATTTTGCCAGCTATGTGGAAACTCTTCAGTGGTCCGAATGCGCCTGCAGTTTGTACTTTGGAAGTTCTAGTGATCAGACCTTTTTGAATGTTTTAGTTGTAATATCTTCTTGGTTAGTTTTATTCTTGGGTGAGCTAAACATCATTTTACCTCTGTGCTCCATGACAAAGGAAAGTTCATTTCTCCTCTCAAAAAGTTACTGCAAATACTCTAAGGGTGACATACAGTGTACTGACTACAACAGAAAAACAAGAACTACATTATCACATACAGACAGGAGAAAAGATAGGAGGGCAGGAATGATTTATTCCATTAGTTCTGACTTCTGCCTATTTGATCTTTCCATATAATGTAATGCTGTAAACCAGGAGTCCCAATGGATTAAAGTAGTAAGTGCTTTAGCTGGAGGCATGTAAGAATATCAATTAAACGTATACTTGAAATCATCCATTGGGAAAGTGAGATTTAGTAGCAGCCATTGCAGAATGTTAACCTCCTTTCCCCTTTCTTGCTCTCACTTCTTTCTAGGCTTCTCTTAGAAGCTCCAGCTCTGCACTCCATGAACGATATTGCAACGGCAGTTCTCCAAAAAGACCCTTCAAGGACTTGCTCTTTGGGGTGCTATTCTTTATCAGTTTAGAGATTAGCTAACCCATACTTCAGTCGGTGTAGATCACTACCCCCCCATTGACATCAGTCTTAAATCCTTTAAATTGTTTTACTGCCAGAAGGTATGTCAGTGACTATAAGTGTGACCACTCCTCATGTGGTGGATGCCTAGTTGTGAGGGCTCTGTGGAACCCAGAACTCATTGTGTATCATGCCATTCTGTGAATCTCTGATATAAGGATATGTTCCTGAACAGACAGATGGTATCACCCACCAGGGGATTATCAGGTCCTTCCCCTGTGGAAGTAAAAATCTACATTCAGCACTTTCTGAGAAGAGGGAAGAAATGGTACAGCCAAACTCCTGAAGAGACTAGCCAGCTGCTGCTTTCCCATTTTTGACCCTATTCTTGATGTAGCTCTTTGTGGAACAAATAATGCAAAATGTCATAATTTCTTACCAGTGAAACCTTAAAATATGAGTAGGATGTGGGTGACGGAGTCGGAACTATTCAATTCCTAGACATCCATCCAGTCAGACAAGCAGATGGAAAAGCACAAACAGTTCTCAGAGAGGGTAGGAAATATGGACCAATGCCTATAGGTAGATTTCTATGCCAAAAATACAGTGTGAATTCAGCAAGAGCAGGGATCCCAGTAGACAAAGCCACTGAATACTGCTTAGTAAAGTATCTAGTAGAGGAAAAGACCTAAAATAGCTTGACTTACAATATAATGATATAAAGCTTGTCATCTGAAAAGTCTTTGCTTCTTGAAAAATAACAGTCTTAATCTGATGGCTGTAGAAATTTGATGGGTGCCCAGTTTGTAGACTCTATAATCAGGATGCTTTTGTGACCAGGAAGACTTGGCAAATCCTGCAGTGCACCAGACTGTACATCTTGCAAGTTTGGGGATTGGAAATAAGAATAAAGAGAGCAATGCTTGTTTGTTGTTATTGTGTAGTGTTACTAGCTGCGTAAAGAGGTAGTAGGTTGAATGTGATGGACAAAGGCTCTGAGGAAATGACAAACTGAAGATACCAGTTGAAATAACAGACATAAGCAACCTCAGTGTTTGCAGTTACTGAAGTTATAAATCTTTGCTAGGCTAGTTACATTTTGAGATGTTTATTAAGAAAGCAGAGAAAGGGGAAGAACCCAGTGTGTCATAACTATCTACTCTTATCAAGGTGTTCTGTGCAGGATGGAATGAAAGAAAGAAAGAGTTGCAGAATAAGTGGAGGCTTGATAAGAAGGTGTGGGTTAACTATTGCTAGATGTCAGGTATTTCTGGAACAGCAGTCACTGCATGGCTTGAATAAGATATCATCGAGGAAGAATATGTCAATCTAGACAACTGAAGGTACAGGTGGAGGGGAAATGACAAAAAAAAATAAGTAGGAAAGGCAGTCTTGCAGAAGGTAGGTAGGGTTGTAACTGAAGCCACTGATTCCTTGCAGTGCTGACCACTGCCTGTACAAGGTTCTCCAGAGAGTCTTAAGTGCACTGAGGAAGTTTGAAGTTCTTCCAGATGAATCATGCAGACACTAAAAGTTGTAATCAAAAACTTCAGCATGTCAGCCATATTATGCTGCATGACTATTGCCATAGAACAATCAATTAACAGGGTAAGGAGAACATACTATATGAAAAGCAAAGCTAAAGAGCTCGCTGAAGATGTGAAATGGCTTTTGCCACAGGATTATTTTCTAGACATGGTATAATCCGGAAAACTGTCCACTTGCTCATACTGGTTTGAAGCATCTGAATCTGTAGCTGGCAGTTCTTTCTTCATGAAGCAAACAAGAAGGTAAAATGGTGTTAGAAAAGGGACCATGTTAGATCATGTAATGTAGCTCTTAGTGGGACTGTTGACACTGTGGAACTATTTCCAGCTAAGGAAAAAAAAAACAGGGCGGGGGAGGGGAAGGTAAAAAAAAAAAAAAAAGGAGGGAAAAATAAAAAATTCTTAGGGGGAAAAGAAACCAAACCAAAAGATCTTCACTGTGAGGGTGGTGAAGCACTGGAACAGGTTTCCCAGAGAAGCTGTGGATGCGGCATCTCTATAAATGTTCAAGGCCTGGCTGGACAGGGCTTTGAGTGACCTAGTCTAGTAGAAAGTATCCCTGCCCATGGTGGAGTTGGAACTGAATGAGCTTTAACATCTATTCTAACCCAAACCAGTTTATAATTCCATGATAAAGTAGGGTAAAAAAAAAATTAATCAGCCTTTTTTCTGAAGATTTCAAACCTCAAAACTACAGACTCCTTCCTCCCCAACCCCCTCCACCTGGACAGACGATGTTAAACATGCTCCACTTTGCCTATATAGAACTGGTAGTTCTCCATAAGCAAAGCTTGACTGAACTGAAGAAATTCAGTTGATTTGTTTACTAGCAAGCTAGTATACAAAAACAGTCAGGATATATACATGTCACAAACTGATCAAAGCATGACATAACTTGATCATAACCTGCAAGTACCTGAAACAAGCAGTGCCCAAGCTACATCAGAAACCAAGTTTTAGACTAGAGGAAGACTTGGCAGTTTCCTTAAAGCAATGGGATAGGCTGGCCAGCACTGAACATTGTGGTCTGGAAAACTGACTTCTAGATGAGTAGTTTTCATCTTTTCACTCAGTCCTTTATTTTAAAACATCATTAGCCAATAATTGGCAAGAGTTAGAACTTTATCATTCATTTTGCATTCTGTCAAATCAAAGCCTTTTCAGGCTGTTTTTTTAAAGGTTATTGATACACTTACTCAATATTTATGATTGTTTTACAAGCTTTGAAGTGTGAAGAGTAGAAATGTTAATAGTGAGAAAAGTTACTTAGTGATTATGTTTTAGAGGATGTCCTCTGCTGAGACTCCTTAAATCAGTCATTCATAACATATACCTGAGCAGCAGTGCCCCACCCTGAGACTGCTTTCTCTCTCTGTGATAGAGAGAAGATGTTAGGCAGGAATAAGAAGTCTTGTAGCTCCTATTAGAGCTCTACTTTTATGTTTTACACTGATATATTAAGGAGCTTTGCCTTTTCATCTCAGAACAAAAGCTGGTCAGCACTTGCAAAGAACGCAAGACCAAAGTGTTTTTTTTTGTTAGTCAAGACAAGCCTCACATACAGCTTCTTTATTCCTTTATAAAGGAGATACAGATTCTTTCACAGAATTAGCATTACGGTTAAATTCTTCCTAGACATATGGACGATGTCTAACTTAGTTCTCTTCCCCATGGAAAATAATTTTACCTCCCTCTTCATCCCTCTGTACGCTATGTCATGTGAGGTGAAGCCACCCTGAGGCTAAGTTTCACAGGATTCCTTCCTTCATGACTTGTGTTTCTGAAAATGATTACCAACAATACAGGATTCCAGAGGTCTTTGAATGTACTTTTCATTTCCTTAGTGGTCATCCATTTGCTCTTTGCATCTACGATTACGGAGAAGGAGATACAGTGCATAATTTATTCTATGCTGCACTGGCTGGTAGGAAGCAGGTGAGAGATGCATCAGTGGATGGGATATGCACTCCCTGATCTCCAGCAGATCAATTTCGTTATATTATTTATTTATTTTATTTTTTTTTATGCACACACCCAGCTCCAAATCTCAAACCTTGAAAGACATTTAAGTATCTGCCACCCATGGAAAACAGTGAAAGAGTGAGTAAATATTATTTCAAGTTTATTGTGAGCATAATTATACTAAAGATTGTAATGCACTCCATTACCATAGCAATGGCAGGGAGGACTCCATAATTTTTTTAGAAGAACAGTATAAGATCAATATCATACCCTATTACACTGTTTCAGCCAACTACTATCTCAGTTCATAAGGTACTGGAACAATAGACTGTAACAGGAGAATTAATGGATTGTTGACCTGTTATATGCTAGCCTTCTACATTATTAAAAACAAAATGTTTCCTATCTTTTGTGAGCTTTACTGTTTGGATGCTGAATGCAGGGGACCTTTTGGGAAAAGGGTTTTTCTGTATGTATCCAGAAGACATTGTTATAAGCAACGGAATGTATTCTTATGCTTGCTTTCGCTTCCTCAGACAGTGCATGTCTGCTTTATGTACGATGTCTGTTTTGTTAGTTCTGTTTGATTTTTTTGTTGGAGCTCATTCAGATAGCACATTTACCACTGAGTTTTTGCATATCTGGAGATGAGGTATCGCCCACTTCAAGTCTAATTAAAGAGCCCATCAACACGTTTAATGAAATAAGAGATTTTGGACACAGTTTTCATAAAATCATAGAATACGGTTGGAAAGGACCTTAAGATAATATAATTCCAACTCCCCTGCCATGGGCAAGGGCACCTCACACTACACCATGTCACCCAAGGCTCTGTCCAACCTAGCCTTGAAAACTGCCAGGGGTGGAACACTCAAAACTTCCCTGGGCAACCCATTCCAGTGCCTCACCACCCTTACAATAAGGAGCTTTTTCCTTATATCCAGTCTAAACTTCCTCTTTTTAAGTTTGAACCCGTTACCCCTTGTCCTATAACTACAGTTCCTAATGAAGAGTACCCCCCAGCATCCCTATGCCCCCCTCCCCCCTTCAGATACTGGAAGGCTGCTATGAAGTCTCCATACAACCTTCTCTACTCCAGGCTGAACAGCCCCAACTTTCTCATCCTATCTCTGTATGGGAGGTGCTCCAGTTCCCTGATTATCTTCGTGGCCCTCTTCTGCACTTGTTCCAACAGTTACATGTCCATTTTATGTTGAGGACACCAGAACTGCACACAATACTCCAAGTGAGTTCTCACAACAGCAGAGTAGAGGGGCAGGATCACCTCCTTCAATCTGTTGGTCATGCTCCTTTTGATGTAGCCCAGGATACGGTTGGCTTTCTGGGCTGTCAGCGCATACTGCTGGCTCATGTTCATTTTCTCATCAACCAACACCCCCAAGTCCTTCTTCTCAGGGCTGCTCTGAATCTCTTCTCTGCCCAACCTGGAGCTGTGCCTGGGATTGCTCTGACCCAGGTGTAGGATTTTGCACATGTCATGGTTAAACTTCATGAGGTTGGCATCAGCCCACCTCGCAAGCATGTCAGGGTCCCTCTAGATGGCATTCCTTCCCTCCAACTTATCAACTGAACCACACAGCTTAGTGTCATCGGCAGACTTGCTGATGGCACACTCAATCCCACTCTCCATGTTACCAACAATGATGTTGAACAAGACCGGTCCCAGCACCTACCCCTGCGGGACACCACTAATTACTGGTCTCCAGCTGGACATTGAGCCATTGAGCACAACTCTTCGCGTGCAGCCATCCAGCCACTTCATATCCACCAGGTGGTCCACCTATCACATTGATGTCTCCCCAATTTAGAGACAAGGATCTCATAAGGGACAGTGTCAAACGCTTTGCAAAAGTCCAGGTAGATGACATCAACTACTCTTGCCCTGTCCATCAGTTCCATAGCCCCATCATAGAAGGCCACCAAATTGGTCAGGCAGGATTTCTCCTTAGTGAAGCCATGCTGGCTGTCACCAAGCACCTTGCTGTTTTTCATGTGCCTTAGCATGCCTTCCAGGAGAATCTGCACCAAGATTTTGCCAGGCACAGAGGTGAGACTGACTGATCTGTAGTTCCCTGGGTCGTCCATTTTCCCCATCTTGAAAATGGGGGTTATATTTCCCTTTTTTCCAGTTGTCAGGAACTTCACCTGACTGCTATGTTTTTTCACATGTGATGGACAGTGACTTAGCAACTTCATCTGCCAGCTCCTTCAGGACCCGCGGGATGGATTTCATTAGATCCCATGGACTTTTATGCGTTCAGGTTCCTGAGATGGTCTCGAACCAGATCCTCTCCTACAGTGGGCCTAGTCTCTTCATTCTCACAGTCCCTGTGTCTGCCTTCCAAGATTTGGGTGATGTGGTCAGAGCGTTTGCCAGTGAAGACTGAAGCAAAGAAGTCATTAACAGCTTCAGCCTTCTCCATATCCTGAGTAGCCAGTTCTCCTGATAGCTTCTAGAGAGGGCCCACATTTTCCCTAGTCAGTCTTTTATTTGCAATGTACCTACAGAATTGCTTCCTGTTATCTTTTTTTCTGCACAGAATTCCATGTTGGGAAGTAATATTTTTCTCTCTGTTGATTTCTTCTCCCCGTCTACTTAAGGACCATGCCTTTCATTCTGTGTCTTCAGCAGTTTTGTACGATTGCCTCATTTTAGCAAAGAGCTATCAATTTCACCATAAAAGACGCTACATTTGAATGCTAAAAAAAAAGTTTTAAAAGTGTTTTGGGATTTGCTCAAATAGATCCCATATAAATATATGTTTTGTCTCTGTAATGGTTTGCTTAACCACTTCTTAAAATTTGAAAACTTGTCCTGTTTCCAAGAAAAGGTGCCAGGTATGACTTCAGGCTTACAGGTCCTCCTGGATTTGAGATATTTGTTCACTTTCTAAGAATATATTTATGTAGGTTTTAAATATTACCATGTCTGTGCTCTGGGATTATAGATATTCTGTTAATCGGTTGCCAGTGGACAGCCCAATAATACTCATTGTGAATGTGCTTGTTGTGCTTGCACATTAAGAATCATTGCTTTGCGTGTGGATTGTGAGCAATGTGGTACAAGTATTCAATATTCAAAAGTATTATTAGATTGTATAATTTTAATTTGATCCTTAAATCACTTCATTCTAGAGTGGGGTTTATCTTGCCTAACTAAACATTTTAATGGAAGTCTAGTTTAAGGTGCTGGTGTAGACTCCCATGAATAAAGAGAAACATGGGAAGAATACACACTACCAGGAGAAATTAAAGGACTCTCTTAAAGTGAAGGGAAAATAAATCAGGAAAAAAAAAAAGAATATTTTTTCTTTCACACTCACATTTGGCCTGTATCTTTTGGTTATTGCAGGCGGAGGTATTACTTCAAGCAGTTCAGTGTAAGACGTTTTTATCAGCAGTGTAATTTTTAATGTGATTTGTGTTCCTCTAAAAACATTCATTTCACTTTCTTCCTTTATATTTCTGCAAATAAAATCATTACTGTACTCTTTCTGGGGACAAAACAGAAAAGGGTGAGGAACACAGAAGGGCAGAAATGCTTTTCTTTCATTTCTGTTAATGTAAAGGCCATAGCTCCATTTGGGAACTAAAGACATGTTTCCTTCGCAAATAAACTATGTAACATCATACATTGTTTTCCCACTTTGCCTGTAACTGTTTTGAATTAAAAGGTGGATGCAGTCCTGAAGAGCTGGAGAAAAACACTGGCAGGTAGGATTGTCTAGAGGATGGGGCTGTTGTTTCATGTACAACAGTGGATGATCAGAGAATAGCTTCCTGCTGCAGCAGTTCCATTTACTGGTTTCTGTGCTGCATGTCCACAGATGTCTGAAATGTCTAAATCTTAATAGTTCAAGGTTTTCTTTTCTGCTTTCTCTAATCCATTCTGATCTTTTAGCTGGGGCAGGGACAGCATTGATCCTGTGTTAAACCTGTTTTGGAAGGAGTATTTAGTACTTGCCGTCCTCTCTAAACTCATTAATTCAGGTGAATAGCAAGCAGAGGGAGAGGATGTCTTTGCCTGTGTTGCCATACTGCGATCTTTCTGTGCTGCAGAGCCTGAATGAGGAAACAAGGGAAAGAGGCAGCTGTGTTAGCCTGTTGTCACTGCCGTCACTAATAGAACACGATGATTTCCATCTTTTCCCATCTGCCTGTGGGAGGAGAGGCTCTGATAAGGCCTTGGGATTGGTTACAATCTACTGAAATCACAAAGCAGATGGATATTGAGCAGATAAGCGTTAATCTGTCCTGGGAGAGGATTAATCGGGTGAAAGATGGCAATCGATGTGTGTGTGGGTGTGTGGGGAAGGGGGTGGGGGTGGGAATGGTGGGCAGCTGGTGCTGCTGTCATCTCTTTTTGTCCTGCTTTTGTCTTGCTTGTGTGCCATGATGGCAAATAAGGTCTGTTTCTTACAGAATACTTTCTTCTCTAATTTTCACTGAACTTTGGCTTCAGAAGCTGAGGGGATGTCGTATTTTTTTCAAACAAGCTAAGTCTTCTTTTTCAGCTTTATAGCTAAGTCTTCTTCTTTAGCTTCATAGATTAGCTTTTCTTTCTTTTTATTGCTGAAACAAATTCTGTGGCATTTGACTCTTCACTTGTTCTCTTTACTTTTAGCCAACATACGGTTTCTTTAGAGTTTGCAATCATGCTCTTTTCCCCAAAACACATTCAGTGGTTACGTGACATTTGATCATATTATCTTTCTGACGTCTGAAGCATTTTATCTGAGAATCTCTAAACGTTTTACAGGCATTAGTTAATTAATCCTCACAACATCTCAGAGAGGTTAGTTAAGCATTAGAGACATGGTGTGTCCCTGTCGTCCGTCCCCGTCCCGTCCCGTCCCCCCCCCCCCCAGCATTTAAATACCTCTAGCACCCATTGCCTGAATTTAGAGTTACAGTGTGAAGCACTTTGGAAATTCAGACCTTATATCTGCTGGTGGTGAGTATGCTGTGACACAAAGCAGTGGGATCAAAACTAGAGATAAAAGTGTGTCAGTGACAAAGATGGGAATAAACCAATGAATCCATCCTTTTTCTCCTTAATTTCTTTTCTTTTTTCACCACAAAATACAGTGCTTTTCTGATGCTGTGCATTGAATGCTATTTTCTTGTTTCCCTCTGAAATACAGCTGTGTCTTTTTCTGCCTTCCGTTTGTGGTTCACATGGTTCCGTTTTGTTCATATCCCTCTCTGTCTGCCTCTCTCCTGATTTGCTTTTCACTGAGGAAGAATATGCAGTAAGGCCAGTGTCCTCTCACAGCGATCTTCTGACATGCCTGTTCTTTTCACTGGGTTGGTTGCCAGCATCTATGAAAGACCTGGAAGCCTTGTATAAATCTGGAATATGATAAAACTACCAGGGTTAGGTGGAGTGCATAAAGGCAAATTCTGCCCTGCTGTTCTGACTTGGGGTTAGCTCTGAGTGTCTTCACTGACTCTACTGGTGAATGGTTGAACAGCATGATGTAGTTTATATATGAGAGGTATAATTACATGCCATGGCCAGATTTTCAGAGAGGCCCTAACTCAGAGTCTTATGTGCTCTGAACATTTATTTCATATGTAAATGAGCTAAATCATAAAGGTGTACAATAAGTGCTTTTTGTAGATTTAAAACTCAAATTGTCTATTTTTATGGCAGTGCCATGATAAATGAACACTATCTTTGGTAAATTACATATGCATTTAGGGGCTGATTTAATTCATCAGACCTGCCCACAAAGATCCCTGAGAAAGTGGAACAAGGTATATCTAAAACCGATTTACTTTGGGTGGAGTGGAGCACATCAAGCAGTGTGCAGTATTTTTGATCGGTATTGCCTTTTCCTCCTTCCTCCCTTGAAGATGAATATTCAAGGTAGTTTTTCAAAGCAAAATACAGAGGTGTTACTGTCATTAGACTGGGGTGGGTGGCACTTCTTACTGGTTCTATGGGTAGGTGAGTGCTCAGGAATGCTCTCCCACCTACCCTGGAAACATCATGATGTCCTGGGAGCAGCAAAATTCTTCCTACTGTAAACTGGGTAGGAGTTGACTTGTTCTGTGTCAGCTGTCTCATGCCTTCTGCTCCTTCTAGAAGTTAGCCCAAAGAGTAAGCGATATTTTATTTTTTGAGTATTAATTGAGGTAATATTTAGTATTAATCAACAATATTTATGGGAATTCAGGTGAAAGATTTCATTCTGTTATGTATTTATAATAACCAAATTGCTGTGGTTAGGAAAGGCTTGTTGGCTGTCTTGTTTTGTCTTCCTGGGAACTTGCCAAAGGCATGAGAAAAGAAACAGAGACTCAGACAATCATGAACTAGGAATAAGGTACAGCTTGCTTTGGTTTTAGAATCATAGAATCATAGAATAGTTAGGGTTGGGAAGGATGTTAAGATTGTCAAGTTTCCCCCTTCCCCCCTGCCCTGGGCAGGGACACCTCGCACTAAACCATGTTACCCAAGACTATGTCCAACCTGGCCTTTAACACCGCCAGGGATGGAGCATTCACAACTTCCCTGGGCAACCCATTCCAGTGCCTCACCACCCTCACAGTAAAGAACTTCTTCCTTGTATCTAACCTAAACTTAACCTGTTACCCACTGTCCTATCACTACAGTCCCCAATGAAGAGTCCCTCCCCAGCATCCTTTTTACATTTATGAAGTTTTATCAATGATACAAATTGATAAAGAGTAATTTCACTCTCTACATGAAGATTGGATACCTTTTAGGTTGTGTGGCCTGTAGTCTTGACCACAGCTTGCAGGCTTATTAGGCAGGAGACTGAACAAGGTAGTTAGAATGGTTCTTTTTCGCCTCAAATCTCTTACCTGAGCAGCAAGAGGTCAGGGGTGTCCAGACTGGAGATGTTGTTTTGAGTTACTTGATGGTCTTTTTACCACATATTGGGACAGGGAATACGTTCTTCTGTCTTTATTCTTCCTGTAATTTGTAATCCTTGACTGAGTTTGTAGTAGTTATTTTCTCCACCCTATTTTGTGCTTCTGAAAGTTTCCAGTGATAAAACAGTTTGCCAGAGTTTGCTGTGACACATGAAAAAAAGAAAAAAAAAAGAAAATAAAAACTTCTGAGGCATCAAATTATTAAAGCTAAGGAGAAATACTGAGAAAATGAATTGCCACCAGCATAGGAAGTTGTGAATGCTCCATTGCTGGCGGTGTTCAAGGCTGAATTGGACATAGCCCTGGGTGGCATGGTTTAGTGGGAGATGTCCCTGCCCATGGCAGGGAAGTTGGAACTAAATGATATTAAGGTCTTTTCTGACCCTAACTATTCATGATTCTGTGAATTGAAGTAGAGATATTTGTTAACTTGCTGTCAGACATGGATTTTTTTTTTTCTTTCCTAAAAATAATTACTGGCTGTTTAATTTTTTTGTCCATCCCGTCATGATTTTTATGAGGATTTTCTTTTCTTACTGTTTTGTTCTACATCCTTTCTATCATCTTTAACAAGAGCTTTTTCTCATTGTTGTAATTCCCTTGGCTTAGAGTGCTGAAATAGTTATTTTACAAAAGCTAGTGTTTCTGACAGGTAAGAAGACAGAACAAGTTTAGATTCTAGCAAAAAAGGTGAAATTTTTGATGCTCATTAGAGATCTGTCTCATAAAGTGTTGGATCCAGGGCTGCAGTGGTCAAAGAAAGAAGAGAATTCTGTTGATTTCTGTGGCTTAGGATGAAATGCAAAATAGTGTTCTACTAATTTTTCTCTTAAATAATCATCTACCTTCTTTTTCAGACCCAGAGTGAGGGCTCTCTTGTCAAGGCAAAGCTCAGCAGAGTGTGTTTCACATAATAGAGTGAAATAAAAAAATCATCATCTGCAATAGATATTCCCTTTGTGATTTGTTCAGCAGGTTTGCCATAGACAGAATTCCTGTTCTAGGTGAGAATGCATGAGTATATTCAGTGGACTTAAATTTAAAACTTTCTTCATATAGATTAATGAAACTCATGACAGAATCAAAGGAAGCAAAAATAGAATGAAAATCGGAAATATACATTTGCTCCTTCCTTCCTCCCCTTCCCTTTTTTTTTTTTTTTTTTTTTTTCTGGTGAAATTAAGCTCTAAATGCTCTGGTTGATCAATTCAGTCTGCTGAAGTGTCGCTGACTGATGGTAGTGAAAGTAGCAGCCATATCACTTCTTGTGCTGTTGTAATTCCCTTCCCATAGTGGAATTTGCTTTTATCAGGCAGGTGAAAATGAACCCTATGGAGTAAAGTGTTATATTCGTTTATATTGTACAGATTTAGTTCAGACTCTTGGATTCTGTAATCTGCAATGTCTTACATGAGAGGAAGAATAACTGCTTAATTGTGTTTACAGGACTGCACAAAAGTAGACGTGGTTATGAGTTAAGTCAGTGCTTCTCACCATATTTTGATGGGGTATATGTAGTGTACAAAAATATCTAGGCACTGTGGGTATGGCATTAGAGCTCTCAGTGTACAAATAAATGTTTCAATTCATCTCATTTGAGAAAATTGGAACTCTTTCGGCTGTGCTGGGATCAGTCAAGAAACTGAAATATAGGTTCTGTCCCTATTTGCATGAAATGTTTTAGTTACTTAACTTAGATGATCACGCTGGGAAATACTTAATATGATGTGCCAAATCCTTAGCAAATATAAATTGACATAGCTCCATTGAATTTTCCAGCCAAGGATTAGAGCTGATTGAAAACCAGGAAATGACAATCAAAAAAATCAGCCAGCTGAAAATATCTACTTTGATTTAGCTGTAGTTGTTCCTAAAGTTCTTATTTTGTTTTTTTCTTTGTTCTTTACTTCTGATATTTTCTCTTAGGCTCTGTGGCACACTTGTCACCTTTTTTTTTTTTCTTCTTCTTTAGGTTTGCTTTTCTATTTTTGCTGCTATAAAAGAGAATATGAAGTAACAGAGTATATCTGTGATCAATACAATGAGAAGAACCCTACATGGAATTTTCCATTCCACAAAAGTGGCAGATTCCTTTCATTGCAGTTTTTCAGTATGAACGCATTTTTTTTTCTTGTAAACTCGCAAGCAAATATATTGTGTGCAAATGTTGCCAGAATACCTTAAAGAAATACATTTGTCATTTTAACTTGTTTACACTAGTTTTTCTGGCCCTTTTGGTGGTGGCATGCTGCTTGGATCACACTTCAACCCACTCTCATTAAGAGTGGGATAAGAAACTTGACCTGTGGCCGCTCTTGGGCCTAGGAACCTTCTTCCCTGAAAAAAGTGCAAAATCCAAACTTAAGGAGATTTCACTTGAAGCAAGATACTTCTAGCACCAGCCTGCTTTTCCACTTCCCCTTTCATTTCTTAATGTAATTGTTTCTGGTTTTCTGCCTTCTCACTGCTAGAAATGTCATGTTGTTCAGTTATCAGCATGCTCATTTGGAGAAGTTTATTAAAAGCAACATAGAGTTTCTGACATACTACTGGCAGAAAAGTAAAGTGAATTTCATGGCTCACTTAGTAAAATTCTCCTTTTTGAACTGGTGGATTTAGTATGACTATTACCTGTTAAGAAACTTGTTGCCCAAAAGAGACTGTGTTTCGTGTGAAAGTAGCAATTAATGGATATGGAATGGGGAAGATGCTTGAACTGAATAATGTGGCACGAGATGATTTAAAGCAAGTGCAAGTTTTCTTGTATTGCTGGAACCACACTGCACCTTGTTGATTTCTATTTTATACCTTAACTAGTAGGAAATTACTGGGCGGCTTTCCTGCATATGTGACTTCTGCTTTGTTCCCCGTGCTGCGTATCACATGAGCAGCTGCAGTGAGAGATCCAGGTACCTACTGAAGTGCATTATTTAAGGGTGCTAGCTGTCCCTACTTTCTAGGATGTTTGTCTCAGTCAAGTAGGAAATCTAGCTGACTGTCGTTGGCTTTTCTTTCAAACCAGAAATTCTCAGTTCATAAGTTAGTACAAATCCTTTATTGCTTTATGCAAGTGAAAATTGAGACTGAGCCAAAATTTATTTGCTTGAAAGCATCCACTCAGAAATGTTGTAAGGGGAATGGGGAAGAGGTCTAAATGCATAATGGCTTAAAAAATTAAAAAAAAAAAAAGTGGGAAAATTGGAAGAATCTTTTTCGAAAGTATACATTCTTGTTGGAGTGCAGCCTGTTCTAGTGTTTTGCCATAGATCTTCTTGTAGTGAATGAAGTTCATACCTGCAAGTGCAGGAAGGAGTTTGGTACTGTACAATTCCGTAGAATACTTCTATAACGCTTCTCAAGCTGAAGAGTCTAACCTCTATCCCTGTTACCATGTTATTATGTAAGACACCGTGTTACCAAGTAAGGCAAAGCAGTAATTACTAAATTCCCATTATCTCTATCCAAGGTTTTAAGAGGAAAAAAAGAACCAGGATAAATAGTAGGAGAGACATTAAAGAGGTAGCTTGAATTTCCTGTGTAACATTAGGCCATGACACTTGAAAGAAACACAAATGAACAAAACCCAGTCAGGATTCCAACTTTTTATTTTAATAAAATACATGTCTGGAATCTGTGATGTCTGTCGTACAAAATGCCTCTCCCGGTGCAAGCATTGGATTTCAGGTCCACTGATGAAGTGCTGTATGGCCGTTTTTTGTGTGATCCCAAGAGGAGGTCAGTTTTGGTGAAGATACAAAAAAAAAAAAAAACAAACCCTTCTTCACTGCAGATCCTGCCTTAAGGCAGTGATTAGGGCAGTGGTGAGGAGGTTGAGGAGAGGAATTCTGCTGCTGTTGAGGGAGAGAGCAGCCCTGTTGAGATTTCACTGGAGTGCCGAGAACCATGGCTTTAGCTGAGTGGTGCATGAGGGCTGCGTATGCTTATGTGTAAGTTTGGACTCTTCAGTTAGGACTTACTCTTCTCAAGTTGCAGCACATTGAACTGGGGGAGTGGAGCTTCATATCTGCAAAGCTGTCTGTAGCTGCCATAGCTGACCTGGTAGCTGCTGCTTTGAACTGCTGTTTTCCCAGCTGCCCTGCAAGCAGAAAAGTCGTACTCAGTTCAGGGAAAATTTGTAATGTGTCTGCGTGTTTGGAGGAATAAATGGCAATAAAATAATGAAAAAAAATGGCATTTTTCTGACACTATTTTATAGTTAAGTCCAACTTATTTTTCTCTTCTGTTATTCTTAGAATTTGTGCAGTCATGAATGGATTGAATTATGGGCCCGAGGATTGGGAGAATGGTTCATGATAAATTGAGAGGTGCCTTTCAGTCCATGAAATGACAGTTAAAAACATCAAACTTTTGACCAGGCAGGTTTTCAGAGTTTGTTAAAATACAAATAATAATAGAGGAGGGAAAGAAGAGGTTGCAAAAACTTGCTATGAATATTTTAGAAATGTGTTTCTTTTAAATACATAGTACAAGATAAATTAAAGCAAATACTTTGCACCAACATTTTGTATTTTAAAGTTCTTTTCCATTTTTGGTATCCAGGCTTGTAAAGTGATAAATAATCATGTTTCTCTGTAGCTAATGCCCAGAGCATTAGGGTTTTCTTCTAGGTTGAGATGTAGAATAGAATCATAGAATAGTCAGAGTTGGAAAGGACTTTGAGATCATCTAGTTCCACCCCCCCTGCCATGGGCAGGGACACCTCACACTAAAAATGTAGGGAGAAATAGTGATAGAGAAGTACAGATGAAAACAAACAGAAAAGTTGCAAAATTCTGATCTCATGGGTTTGAATGAGGAATGGTGAGAACACTGTTTTATGTACAGAATGTGATTCGTATCTTAACACCCATTCTGCTGTACCAAAAAGGAGATTAAAAATGTAAAAGCTGTCATAAAGACAGTGCTTTGAGGACTAGAATGCCAACTTGTGTTCTAACAAAATAAGTAGGCTACACAGCTATGTGCTGCACTGGCAAAAACTGTAAAATCAAATAAATAAATTTGGTTTGTGTATTTGTGTGTGCACATACACACACACGTGTATGTGTGCTTTGTGAAAGGGAGCTGGGCAGAATAGTCGTGCAAGATGGTTCCTAGCTGAGCTGCCTTTTCAGTGTTGTTAAATGTATGGTCCCAGCCTGCTTATTGCTGGCTTTAGTCTTTGCATTATGTGCTGGCAGTTGAAAGACTAAGGAAGAACAAAAGAAAATGTATTAAAATATGTTGAGGTGCAGTAATAGCAGCATTAATGCTTCATGGACCTCCTCCGTCTTGGGATACTGTAGATGTTTTCAGAAACAACCGTAGGGCCTCATATAAGGTGTATCTAATTACATGTTTCTAAGCCACAATGGAGGCTATGTGAGTAGGATCTGTCATTGCTCTGCTCAAGCAGTGGTGCATGAATGCAAGCATTTACATGGGCTGTCTTCTGCATTTCTAATTGGCTGATTTTGGCTGAAAAGTTACTATTTCTTTTAGAAATATTTCCAAGAGAATATATACTGCACATGTATAGTGGGTAATCAGCTCTTATTTCCCCTCAAGTTATACAGCTTTTACTGCAACTGTTTACTGTTTTATGAAGAGATAGGGCCAGCAAAACTAATTACTTAGAAGTTAGCTCAGGTAGAACCAAGCTGAAGGGGGGGGAGTGTTATACTCAGTCTATATTATATGTGTAGAAAAAGCTGAATATCAGGTTTTATTGGGTTGTACTTTGTGTATTCCTGTCTACAAGACAAAGTATTTTAAATATTGATATGCTTTTTGGGTGGTAAAGGCAAGAGACGATCTGAGGAGAGTGCAGCTATGAAAGCCTGGTAACTTGCTGAAGTCACTTAGAAACCTAATGACAGAATCACAAGAAGAATGCAGATCCCATGAAACCCAGCCTGTGCTTAATGTAATTTATTTTCATTGCTCAGAGTGTACTCTAACTTAAATAGCAACTGGAGGAGGAAATACACTCTCCTATTTAGTCTCAGTTTATAGTCTGACACATAGCGTACCACATCTAGCACGGTCTGCTGTTATTTAATGTTTGATCCTTTTTTTGGTATTTATGTGGCCTTTCAGAATGTTTCAGGATGGAAATAGATTTGGACTTGGTCCTCATTTCACCTACATCAATACAAACCTGAATAATTTCCGCCTGCATCTTTTCCTTCCCAAAAGAATTTTTCTCTGATTTGGAGACATGTTCGCAGAAGAAACAGCAAGGAATGCAAATCATGTTGGTAGAAGGTGTGATAGATATTGCATACTCAGGGCAGTGTTTCTGGAGAAGTCATTCAGTGATTCCAAGCCTCTTTTACCATAATAAAATTGACAATAATTAATAGTGTCCGTGGCATCTTATTGCCTTGGAATCATTGAATCATTAGATTTTATGCTTACCACCCTGTGAGATGGGAAGCCATTATCTGCATCACACAAAGAAAAAACTAAAAGATGTAATAAATTAAGCAACTTGTTCAAAGTCACACAGAGAATAATTAACTGAAGAGGGCTTGAACCCAGGTGTCCTAAACCTTACCCCCCTGTCTCATTTACTAAGCCATCCTTCATAGCAGTTCATTGTCTCTTGTCATACAGAGCTTTGCCTTGAGGGCTTGTGAGCTCTAGCCTTTTTATAATGAAGCTATTCCAGTAAAAAGATTATTTTTCTTGGATGATTCTGCTTTTTCAGTAATTGACTTTTTCTTTTGGGCATATATTTTGGAGTTAGATTAATACATTTATGTAAGAGGTATATGAAGAATGCTTGAACACATACAAACTTCAACGCATAGGCAATTAAGTAAGTGGTCCACACCTTGCTGAGAGTAATTTAAAGTAACGTTGCCCTCACTATAATTCATCTCATTGTTCCAATGAAGCAGACTAGCATGGGCTCATATTAATAATTTAAACAGTCTTACCCCTCAGCCTTCTTTCTCTTCAATAGAAGGATTAGCAGAACATTATTTTTTGAAGATTTTAATTGGTGTTTCAAAAGTATGACCCCATTCACTCACAGAGCATTTTTCATTCATTTTCTCATAAGTTGCCTAGAGTTCAGGTTAGCTTATTTTTCAGGATCTCACCCCACCCACCCCCTACCCTCCC
>JASSUY010032979.1:34674-52969 GCA_032466535.1 Forpus xanthops
CCCCCCCCCCAAATAATATTTATATGTGGTTTAGTGTATAAAGGAATTGAAAAATTTCTGTGCTGTCATCTCCCTCATTATTCATTTGGGTCCAAAGCCAGTTGAAATAGCTTAGAGCATTCCTGTAGTTTTGTGCAGGACTGAACTTTTCAACACCTACAAACACAAGGGTTAAAGTCGTGTAATCTCTGCTTTGCTTCAGCCCTTCCTGACACCCTTTTTTCACTCCTGCCTGTTGCCTTTCTGTAGCTTCATTGCAATATCTGAATGGGACCTTTGTTGTTTGCCCTATTCCATGCATCTCATGAGCAGAAAAAAATACATATATGATAGTTCCATACAATATTATGATAACAATAAAATATTTTCAATCACTTTTTGTAAAGGACAAATTAAACTTGAACAAAGATTTACAGGTTTGAAAACACAGAACTCAAGTTATGTGAACTAGTATCCCTTCAATGATTTCAGACTTGCCATCAGCGGACTTACATCAATTTTAAGTATCATTTCAATGCTGAATTAATTTTGTAGAGTAGAACATCCTTATTATATCTTGGAGTTACCTATCATACGAAAATTGAGTGATACTGGTGGATGTCTTTCATCTGATGTTTGCAAAGCAACAGTTTAGATGCTCTTGACCTCTATTGTTCTGCTCCTCAACTCTAACCCTAATCTTGAATTTATAGGAAAAAACATTTTGGTGCCTAAAAACTGGGATAAAAATATGTAAATTATTTTACATTAGTCATCAGCTTATTGTCTTAGGGACATTTTCAGCACTTTTCATCCTGGTATCATAACTTATTCCTAGCTTTAGCTGTCACTATAAGCTAAGTACCAACTAGTGCTTTAATATTCAAAATATGATATAAAATTACATCTAGGTACCTTCAAAAATACAACAAAAATTTCAGGTTTTGTACCCAGCCATAGTGAACCTTAATAATAGGTGTGAGTATAAACCAGATAAAGCCTGGTCATCCAAAATAAATGGTGAATTGTAAAAAAGAATTATGACATCTGTTTTCATCTTTCTTCTGAGAACTAGGGAAAATTTAGTAATAATTCATACTCAGCTGAACCCATTTCCAAACCTTAATTGTGAATTTTTGAGCATAAATTCAAATTGCTCTAGCTGACCCAAATTTGTTATTCAAATCTGTTGATATTGGCTCTCCACTTATTTTGTGTTGTGCAAAGGGAAAGAATCACTGCAGCCTTGTAGTTCTTACTTTCCAAAATTGTAATGCTAACCCCTAGTATGACATCAGTAGTTGTTGCTACTGGAAAATTAACAAGGCATTCAGAGTGAAAATACCTACTTGTAATTTCTATCTGCTGCTGTTTGTAAAGCTGAACAGCCTCCTGTGACCTGAGGTCCTAAGACCCCAAAGCTACTGAAATCTACCTGTGCTTGTACTTGGTTTACTGTCAAAACCCTGGAGCAACTTGTCAGTTGAATCTTGTGTAAGCTTGAAGCTTTCCCTGAGATCCTAAGTAGTAAGAGTTTGCAGTTGTGCCAGTTTTCAGCTGACAAAACTGATTGACTTTGTACCTTAGCTTCCTAGATTAGGAAACGGTTTGCCGTAATGTATATGACCCCGAATTTCCGATTGGTGGGTCTGTTTCCTTTGGTGTAGTTTTGTGTTGTTGCTTTTGTGTTTGTTTGATTGGCTTGTTTTTCATTTTTGCTTGCTTTTTTTTGTTTGGTTTTTTTTTTTTTGTGTGTTTTTTTGGTTTTTTTTTTAGAATATTTGAGCAAGGTACTGAATCAGGCCACTACTATAACCCAATAAGTACTATTCTTGATTTTGCTCTAAATAAATTTTTAAATTGTAAAAACCTCTTTAGTGCATGTATCTTGCCTGTGCAGGTGGGTTAAGAATGAACTCCTGGGAAGCAGCCCTGCATTCCTTTCCAGTAGTTGTATATAAGATGTGAGGAAGCCTGGAGTAATGATGTTAGCTCTCTTCCTCAGCTTACCAGCCCATTTTTTGCATGTTCTCTCTGTCTTAGTCCTTGGTACCTCATTGTGTCAGGATTTCTTTCTCCTCCCTCTCCAATTTACCTGTTGTTTTTTTTTTTTCGTTTCATCAGATACCACTGTAATCTCTATTTCACTTATTTCTGCCCTTGTTTGACTGTGCTTACCTCCTCTTACTTTTTCTTTCTCCATCCAAAGAGCTTGATGTAGGAAGGCAGGAATGGAGTGATTTTGTGAGCTCTTCCAAAAGATGATGCTACTGACGGTGATTTGAACTCCTAAAGAAGGGAATGCCTTTTCTTGAGACTTTGGGAGAGAGCTATTAGGTGCAACGACACAGGGTGGAAGAGGGAGCTCTCTGCCTGGTGTGGAGAGGCGGGGGAGGTCTAAGTTTAGGACAGAGGTGAGGTGAAATCAAGCTGCCAGTCTGTCCTGTGCACCAAGTGGGCTCAGGGAAGTGCTGATTATATACATGAAATTGGATCTTGCTTTAATTCTCAGCCATGATTTACTTAGGTGAAGCTTAAGCAAAATTCTTTTGAACAGTATAGGAGGCCTCCCATTGTTGGGAGTGCCCTTGGATGAGATTTATGGCAGGACGACTGGATTCTGGCGGCATTTTAATGTTTAAAATTTTGTGTTCCTTTTTAAGAGAGCAGGCAGCCTCAGATTTTAAAATTTATCTGATAAATGAGGTTGACTGAGGTCAGCAGCGGCTTAGAATACCTGTCATCAAAGAAAACAGCTTTGGGAGTGAGGTCGCTGCATCAGAAGGCAGCAGATTTACACAGATTCAGTGTGACAATCTGATACAGGAATCATGGTACTTTAAATGACAGGTTGAGCTGAGGCACTGTCTATTCATGGGAATCAAAAGATAGTGTAACTTTGCTGCTGAGTTACTGACTTCACTGTCCAAAGAGAATCTGTTCTGCCTGGTCTGACTCCATCCCTCGTTTTCCTGCATGTGATAGTCTTTGATCCCAGTTTTTAAATGACTGTGTTGTATTGTGGCATAGTTAAATAATTGCCAGGTTTCACCCAGTGATGGGAACTCTTTGTTGTGTAGGGAATTGTGTATGTGGTAGCTGATAAACCAATATGTTAATCCTGTTAATGCTTGTGTGAATCCAGTAATTTTTCCAGTGTTGCATTATCTCATGGTGACAGGATTGTATGGGTGGCCCACGTCTGTAGCTCGGAGAGAACTTTATCATATTTTCAAATAGTAGCTTCTATGATTAGTTAAGGATCTGTTTTCCAAGAAATTGTAATATAACTGTGGTTCTCCTTAGGTTGCAGATTTTGTCTTGCATTAGTTTTTCTGCAATAACAGCTAGAGATGAAAGCCTAAGCACAAAGTCTTAACTGGAGTCAAGATCAGTTTTGCTAGGAACTCAGCAGGGGAGCTTACAGCATCCTCAGTAATAGCAACAATAATAATTCTTTATGCTTACATTAGCATTTTTATCTGTATTTTTTGAAGAGTTTTATAAAGATGTTATGTTCTCCAGATTACAAATAGAGGAGCTGAAAGTTTAGATCCTGGAGGTAAGAGTGACTAAACTAGAGAGACCTTGGGGGCAAAAGGTATTATGCAAAATACTGCCTTCTGTCGCTTTGTTTTCCCCCATCCCATAAAACATGCCATTAGTCTACTCCAGTCTGTGTTTTTTCTCCACACTCAGGTCTGTGTCACAGCTGGTCTAAGATGGTGTAATTTCTCTGAAGTTGGTGGTTTTGCCTCTACCACTTATCACTTGCCTATGTTTTTCAGTTATCTTTCTTCAGGGCAATTTCCATTTCATTTGTGTGTTTATTTTGGCACCGATTTTTTACTTTCTTTCTGCTAGTGCTGTTTCAACAGCTTGTAAAGATGGATTTTGTTTATATTCAAGAATTCCCTGAAGGTTGGCTTTAGAGGGAGGGAGCCTGTAGGCACTCTGCCTTTGAATTGCTCTGTGCAACCGCCTTTTAGGAGAGACGTGTCCCCTTCTCCTTTTCCTTCCCTCTGCAGGTTCCAGCAGAAAGGCTTCCATTTGTGTTTCCCTGTCTCATGTCTGTGTGCTTTTTTCCTAGTGCAGATGCAGATGGTTAGTTAATACTGACAGACTTTGCAAACATCTTCGGATTTCACATGGCTTTGAATGCTAATGAAAGGTTTGCTGTTTCATTTCCAAATCTTGCAAGTAAATGGTTCTGCTGTTGACGCATTCAGAGGAGGAAGTTGCTAATTATGTCTTCTGTCTCCCCTCTCCTCTTTGGTACCTGATTCTTCCTCCTGGTTAGGTGGTGTTGACATAGCAACCAACTGTTTATTTGCTTGAGGATGTATTCATACATGCATGTTTAGGGGGTGGAAATATATAAATAGAAACTCCATGAAATGTCAAGGAGCTGGGAATCTATCTATAAGCGCTGTCAGTAAGGGTTTTGGATGAAAACACTGCAGAGGTCTGTTGCAGGTGCCTCTTGGTTTATTGCACCTTGATCTATCCTTAGATCCTTCAATGTGGTATCACAGGAGGAAGTGTCTTGGATTGTTTCTATGTGGGGTCTCTTCGAGTTGACTGAGAACTTCCAGCCTTTCACAAGTTGTTAAGTGCCTACTTTGCCCTAAACATTCCTGCATTGCCAAGTCATTGTAGAATCATAGAAACAGGAAAATAGTTTTCTGTGACAATATGGCATTTCCCTTACAGAGAAAAGTGCTCCTTTTTTTTGTAGCAGGCCTTGCTGGTTGTTGCAGTTTTACATAATTGCTTTAGCATACTCCAAAATTTGGAATATTATAGTAACAGTCTAGGCTAACCTTACTGCTTAATCTTTTCATTAAGCTGTGACAGCCAGTAATAAAGAATTAAATAGGAACCTGTCCCCTTTGTGTCCCCATGTAATCTTTGATCTAGAAAGAGGTCACACAACAAACCCTTAATTCTTTCATTTCTAGTTCCCTGAAAGATGGATTTTGGGGAATTCTATTTGCCTCCTATTGTCTGTATGCTACCTTATCTTCACACGTCTTGCAGGAAGTTGTTAGGCTGCCCAGATTTTCATACTGGCACATTGCCAGTCATATGAATAGCCTTTGTATCTTTGCAGCCAAGAGGATTCTGAGAAAAGAAGGTAAATATTCCAAGCTCGTTTGATGTATGGACAAGTTATGCAGTGCTGTGGCAGTGGAAACATGTACTGAGCTACTTCCAGGAGCTCATTAAAGCTGTTCCATTGAGACAAGGGGTCTTCTAATATCCTGCTGACATTAGAAATGTGCTTCAGCACTTCAAGCAGAGAGTTCCTAAATATACTCAGAACAATGACTTTAATAGTAATGCTTTTATGTAGCAGCTGTAAAAGGTAGTTCTCAAAGCATTCAATATAGGAAGCAAATACTGTTAATTCTATTCTGCAGACAGGGAAACTGAATTATGGAGGACAGTGAAGTGAATTACAATGATGATGCAGCAGGCCACTATCACAAGCATGAATAAAGCTTAGGTCTAAAGTCTAGTGTCCTGCGCCTACTGACAGTGTCACATTGCTGTATGAAACCAGGTTATATGTCATATTTGACTGTAGGTTGGATATGTATATTCTTGACCACTGTCACAAACAACTCAGTCAGTAGTACAGCCCCTTCTGATCCTTTCGGTCTGGAATTGGAATGGATCAATATCTCTGAGCATAGCTCTTGAAACTGCTATGTACCCAGATTCTCTCCAGGACGTAAGCATGTGGCTCCACAGAGATCAGCAGTCTAAAAAAGCTCAGATTTTGGCCCACCCTCTTGAGTAGTGGGGCAGTGCTGCTGCTTGCTCTGTTAACCAGAAGTATCTGTGTGGTGTGTGAAGAGTGGCTGTCTCCCAGTCCCTCAGCAAGGCTGGACAATATGCTATTAAACCTAGTGTAGCAAAGAGCAGGAAGAATGCAGTCCTTAAAGGACAGAGTGCAGACGCATTTTAAAGTGATCTATTTATATCAGGGTGCTGCACCTGTAACAATACGGTGCTTCTGGAAGCTACCAGTCATGGTTTCTCTCCTATTAAAAGCATGTGACAGGTGGATTCTGCAGTAGTAATTTTCTCTAATAGCTTAATAAAATTCTGTCCCGTATGTCTTTCCTTTTGTCCTTTTTAAAGTATTGTGTTTGAATTTTGTTGTATGAGGGATAATTCCAAGTGAAAAATATTTACTGTGGGTCTTTGCAAGGTCAGGCACATAGTGCTGCAGGCAACTACGGTGCAAATTTCTCTGCATGCTGTTCTGTCAAATGTAAATTGCCCCTAGACCTGCAAAATCTCTCCTGGTTATCCAATCTGTGCCTTTCTGCTCTCTAGCAATAACAGGTACTCACACTGAAGTATATAATGCTTTTGTGGAAAAGATTATCTATCTGTCTGTCTGTCTGTTGGTTGGTCTGTCTTTGAGGGTGATTGAAGTAGATGACCTTTAAAGTTCCCTTTCAATCCAAAACATTCTGTGATATGCACACACTTCCCAGGCTGCAGGTCAGTACCTTCCAGGTGGATTGGAATTCTTTCCTATGGTAAATTTGAATCCGAGGTTTCTATAACAAAAGATGGAAAGGAAAGCATTTTAGGTTTTTGGTATTTCAGGGTTTCTGCTATTGTCATAGAGTTGTTACAATGTAGACAATGAATAGTATATTTGCAGTGCTAGGATGTCCATGCCAACCCTGACATACTTGCTGGGCCTAGTGGGGTAATGAGAATGTGGTTGTGAGCATGTTCTGCTTACATTAGTTTAGTAGATCTGGACAGAACAGTGAGATGCTGCAGCCCAAAAAAAATCTTAAGTGTGGCTTGAATCCATTTGCTTGTTCATCATCATCTTTTCCTATACTTCTGTGAAGTATAGCCTGATGTGTGATCGCCTGTTTTTTTTTGATTTAACCAGTTATGGCCTTATACTAATGTGCATGTTGTAACAGAATATATGTTGATAGATTTATAGGAGAGAATCAGATGAAATACATTGTTCATGGCAAAGGAGTACAGAAGGCATTGGTTCTTTCAGAAGATTACATGAGACTCTTTAACCAAGGACAGCAGAGTCAGCCTGCACTGGTACATCCTTTCATGCAGTGATATTTTTATAGTGATCTTTCTTTCAATAAAAGAAGCTTGATAGTGTTGGAATAAATCTGCTTGACCCGTTCACAAAGAATACTGCTTGATTCTTATAGCTGATAAGGAGGACAAAAGTAAGTGATCATCAAACTACAAGCTCAGTCTGATGCCAACATTTGAAATTAAAATACATAATGGTTTAGTTGGTATCACTGGGCCTCTCTCCATGCTTTTGTGCATAAAGTACTGCCTGCTTAGCAAAAAGTGGCAGTTTCATTAAAACCAACCCATTACATTGCTGGTGCTCAGGTACTTACCCAGGGAGAAGTATGGAGTTCTGAAAGAGCCAAAGCAAGAAGCTTTGCTTTGAAAGAACATTTCAGACTATCGCAACATGTGTACTGGCTGCAGAGGTACCTGGTGGTGACCTGGAGTGGAATTTATCTACAAGAGTTTTATGAAGTAGGTCCATTAGTCCTGTAGAGTCTCATATGAAAGTTTATATGCTGAATGCCCCTTGCAGGACTTTCACCATTCATGGTGAAATAATTGCACCATCTCAGGGTGAAAGTGCGGAGTCAGGTGTCACAAAGTACTCCCTACATTTTGTAGCAACAGCAACAATGGTCTTTTTGTAAGTGTATGTCTGGTTTGAACAGCTGAGGGCTTCATCTATCGATGCTGCATTTCCTATCAAAGAAACCCCTTTGGAGTCAGATCAGTGTATTCTGTTCATGTATTATCTTTGTTTGGTCTAAATCAATGGTTGGCATTAAAATGTGGTTTGGAAGGAGATTTCCCAAAATTAATAGATGAAACCCCACAGGTTTGCTTGTTCTTCCTCTGGGGGATTTCAAGTTCTACCTTTTTTTCCCCTCATTTCCCTTTCTAGTCTTCCCTGAAAATTATACTTCTACTAAAAAAAGAACAATAAAGACTTGAAACTAAACAACCCCAAATGTCTTCTGATTCATATCAGCAAAATGACTGAAGAGATGTGCCATGTTTCTGTATATGTCAGTGAGAACTTGCAGGAGGACTGCACTACATTATGTCATGGGAAGGGAGTTTATAAAATCCCCTTTGGGAAGGGTGAATAGGTCAGTACTGGAAAGCTGTTCTGATGAGTTAATGAGGGGATAAGGCAGGGTGGGAGAGATACAAGTGGCTCAGAATGAGAAATGCAAAACAGATTTAAACACAAAATTAAAAAGAAGGAATAAAACTAAGGGAAAGTCCATTGGGGGTTTCTGTGCTGCAATTTCTGTATATGCTGAAGTATTAAACATCTTCAGGCCACACTAATGATGTTTTTAACAAGCCTGATCTTTTGATGTTTCAGAAGATATCAAAGTGAAAGTCCTGGAAGGCTCCAGTTCATCAAAATACAAATCCCAGACAAATTTATATATATATATATATATATATAGGTTTGATTTAATAGGTATGGATATTTTATTACACTTAATCTTATGTTTCAGGAGCTTTGGGAAAAGGAGGAGATGGAAGATAAATAAGCAAGAGTATTGAAGCAGGCATGAATGGAGCTGAAATGTGATTCAGAATAGCACTTGAGAGAACTGTTAGAATCCTTTAGATTACTTTTTGCCAGTTCTGATTTGTGTGGGAAGAAGGCTGAAACCACCTTCCATGGCTTTTCCTTTTAGCAAGGAGTGCTTTGTTGACTAGAAACATCAATAGATCTATGTAGCCTGTGAAAAGGAATGATTTTCGCAGTTGCTTCCTAATATCTGCCACCCTTTCCCATTACTGAGACCAAGGAAGACCCTTTCATGTCAGTGTTAAGTGGTTTCAAGCTCTGGCTTCTCTAGTCCTTCTAAAGGAATACTTCCAAAGTAGACTCAGGTGTCCAGCGCTGATATAGTAACCTGCTCTGTCCAGGACTGTAAAAAAGTTACGTAGATTACAAAAAATGCACAAAGGTACTGGAATGAGATAGAATACGTTTCATAGTTGGGATATCTCTTAAGATTTCACTTAATTTTGGTAGCCAGTACTTCTAATGTTCTGAAACACAGACAAAATGTCACTAGTAGTTGTATTTCACACACCTTTTGAATAACAAGAAATTATACTAAAATTAGAATTAGAAGGCCCCTGCTTGAAGTGAAACTGCAGGCATGTATAAACCAAACACAAAGAAGAGCTCTCTGAGGAACTTCAAATAGAATATAGACTCACTCTTGGGTGCAAGGGGGACAGAAGCAGAAAAATGGTTTTGACTCTTGTCAGAACATCAAGCCCAGGTGTTGTTCATTTTGAAGTCAGTGGTTCTTGTATATCATCTTTAAGTCAGATGCTCATCTGTTTGATCATACATTTGTTGTCAATAGGCGCAAGAAAAGAATTAAAATCTTTAGGTAACTAGAGTTTGCTGTGTAGCAAGAAGCTACTGAAAAACCTCTTCAGATGTCATTGCTGCTATGCTCCCTAGAAATGGCTTTTGGTTTCTTGAATTTGGGAGTTGTAGTGCAATTTAGGCATTGATTCAGGGGAACTAGAGTTGAAATATATTTAGATTAATTCATCTAGGCGAAGTCCTGCTCATGGAAGTCTATATGCTGCAGTGTATTTTTTGGGCTGCTGAAGCAGGTCAGGGTGAAATGCAAAAACTCTGTCTGATGCTGTGCTGATTTAGCGGGCTTCTGTCAGGTTCAGTCTTTTCATGATGGCCCACATTGCCATGAGAACCCATGAGCTCATGTTAAGAATAATATGATGGAGGAACAAATGATAAATCGCTGTTGGCACTACACTGGGACTGACGATTCAGTCGAATGCTTTTAGATGGTCATAAGCTTGTGTGTTGAAGCTTTTTAGTTTTAGTGGTATAATAATGTATAGTATTTTCTTTTATTATTTAGTTACACAGATTTAGATGGACTTGTGAAAGACTGCCCTGTTCTGATAGCCCTTTCTGACAACTGATGTCTTCTAGTGCTTTGGAGTCCTCTGTGAAGGTCACAGTAGTATAAAACTGCAGAATGTATTTAATCTTTAGGGTAGGAAATGGCACCAGATGGAAGCCTAGGGATGCTGTTTTCAGGTAGGAACTGCATACCTGAAATATTTAATTCAGCTAAATTTTACCATTGATTCTTTTCTGCCCTTTTTGTTGCAAACCTTTTTTACCCCTTTGTATTTATTGTTGGTGGCAGCAAGCACTACTGCATGGAGATGTAAATCATCATATTGTGAAGCTCTCACCTTTTTTCAAGCATGAAAAGCAGAAGCTAGTCTTCTATGTCATAGTGAATAACTTCCTTCCCCTCCCCCCCCCCCCCCACTAACAGCTACTGCATTGTTTCAGGTTTACTCTTGACTTGACTATGTTGCCGCAGCTTATCTATTCTGCTCTAATGCTGTTAAACTGTAATGTAGATTGCAAGCAAATTTTTAGTCCTGTTCTCTAATCTCTTTCCTTCTTCCCCAGTGGTCCAAAATGTGTCAATTCACTTTTTTCATAAATCCCTTTTACCCAAACCATCGCCTAATATTCTTTTTTCTTCTACAAGTAGTCCATGCTTCATATATTTGTGTACATTTCATACATACGTCTAAATCTCTACACAGCTGCACTGTGATTCCAGCTCTTCTGGTTTTTACATTCTCCTGCTGTGCTAGTTGTCTGTCCTTACATTTCTTCCTTCTACCTTTGAGTCCTGCAAACACTGAAATCTGCAGTAAAGCTGTAGTGCAGGCAGGCTTAACCAAGCTGCCTTTAATCCATCTAGTTCAACTACTGGAAGCAGTAAAGTCACATTGACTGCAATTTTCATGCTGTAGTTGCATTCTCCTATCTGATAGCAATGTGGACTAGGCTGTCTGAGTCTGGTCATCACCCCTAGTGTGCTTGGGGCAACCTGCTGCTTCCCACTTCTCTATCAGATACTGCCTAAAACTCTAGACTACAAAGCCTCCTGTTGTGCTCCTCCAGGCTGAGGCTGGAGAGGCATGAATAATTTCATGTTAGATCCTTAATTTTCTTTACTGTAAAAGGGATCATAGACTTCTTTGTCTTCTGAATGTGTTTGTATGTATCTAAGTCAGAATGGTGATAATAAAAAGTTCCCATGATGGTACTGGAATCATTGTTGGCTGATGACTGACTGTCCAGTATCTTACATTTGCTTTCCTTCTTGA
Source organism: Forpus xanthops (assembly GCA_032466535.1). Classification (NCBI taxonomy): domain Eukaryota; kingdom Metazoa; phylum Chordata; class Aves; order Psittaciformes; family Psittacidae; genus Forpus; species Forpus xanthops. The sequence goes on from JASSUY010032979.1 coordinate 45,919, forward strand.
TACATCTGAGAGGAATATATTCATAGGCCTGGGGTTGTATTTGTGAGCTGAGTGCTTCACTGTTGGAATATCTCTGTGCTCATGTGCACTGATATTCTTTTGGTATTTTGTTTAAATGCCATCCCATCAGCATTGTTAAAGGAAGCTGAACAGCTGCTCAGTGCAGATCCATGGTCATGGTCGGATACATAGATGCTTGTGAGCATGACATTCAGAGATGAGTTTCAGAAAGAAGAAAAAGAGGATTTTAAAAAGAAATAAATGAGAGATGCTATCCAGCAGTCCCAGATACGTAACTAGACAAGACCCTTAAATCACTGAGCTGTTAACAGTAAGCTTGCCTTAGTTCATCAAATGCATCATGCACAGTGCTTCTGAGAGATCAAAATTCATGTTGATCACCCTCTCTTGAATTTCTTTTGGCTTTCTGTGTGTTTTCTTGCTTTGCTTTCCTGGGTTGAAGGGGGGAGGAGTGGTGTTTCTGCTGAAGGCAGTATTAATTTAGTGATCATCAAACTTTCACAAGTGAGAACAGTTTAGTTGAGTTAGCACATTAATTAGGTAAGAAGTTGGCAGTGGTTTGCATTCCAGAAATCTTTGCACGATAGAAGTTACTCTAAGGGGCATAACCCAATGACTCAACTGTTCTGTGCTTGTTGAAATACTATTGTTTTGGGTTGTTTCCATAGGAATTTTGCAGCATCTGGTAAGGACCTGTAGTGTGTTTTAACACACAAAGTCCAAAATTCAATGCTCTACTAGGTCCAGAGTAAATAGTATATATTAAGGTAAATAGTTTAAAACCGAAAGAACAATAAAGGTGGCGTCAAAACAGGAGAGGCAGTCAGAAATGGAGAGAGATTACTCATGTAGTAATTCCTCTTGCAAGATTATTCCAGGTAATTTTTCCCTCTTGTGTCTGTCTTAGGAGTCCATAGCACCTGCTGATTTTTGCAAAACTCAGCATTACTGTTCTTGTGATTTCTGTGCACTTTCTGTGTTGGATACTGATGAAACTGATTTTTGGCACGTTCAGGAGGGAAACCAATGTTTGTGGTTTCTAGCTGTCATTAACTCATTGACATCACATCACTTATAAACAAGGAGGTATTTAACGTAATTGAAATATCAAGGCTTGAGTAAAAAGCATTTTTTTTCCACACTGTCTTTGTGTACAGCTTTTTGGTTTCAAAAGTTCTTCAGATGTAAGTTTGTTTATTGAATTTTTCTGATTTTTGAACAAAAAAAGTACACAAAGAGAATGCCCCTCAAGTAGATAACTCCCCACTAGCTCTTGTAATCTGCCTACCAGTAATTTTATACTGAAAGTTTTGCCTTTCTTAAGGCTTCTTAAAGTGGTAAGGAGACCTTGACACAGGGAGAGCTTCTATAAAATGACCAGTCTTTCTCACTGGAGAACATAATTAGGGAAATCCAGGTTTCTAAAGCCTGAGGAATAGTTTCTTTCTTTCAGCTGCAAGCTTAACTCTGACAATCTGCCTGCATTGTTAAAAGCATAGCTCTGTGTTCTTCCCCCCCCCCCCGCTTATTAATCACAGAAACCTTTTTCTCTCTGATCTCTCTAAACACCTCTGTCACTAACACTTTGGTCTGTGTAGTAAAATAGTCTTCAGTGCCTTAACTCGTTGCTTTAGCTCGTGTCGCAGTCTCTTTGATTCTTTGAGTTCTTCTACTTTTACCATATCATATCTGGTTCCCATCATCAAAGTCCATTAGCTTCCATCTTCTCTTCCCCGCTGTGTTTATCTGTGTCTTCAGTGCCTGTGGCACAGTGGCCTTTATGAACAGTTGCCCACCTGACATCATCTCCCTTCCTTTAAGACATCCTTAAAACTGACTCCTTTTTAGTATCTGGAAGCAATCAGCTTGCTAATGATGGCTAAGTTTAGCAGCAGACTAGGGATTGCTAATGGTATTTATTTATTCATGCTCTTTGTGTAAGATAAAACATCCAGTTGATTGTGATTAGCTGATCTAGATAACCTTATCTGTATTTTCATCTTCCCTTCCAATCTCAGTCCAAGTCTTTTAATTTATTGTGATTCTGATCTAAACTTTCAAAGTCAGAGGCCTGTCCTTTTCAGCTTTTGTACTGCAGCTTGCATAGTGAGCTCTTCATCCCAATTAGGAAGCTTGAACTTAATGACAAAAATTATAGCTATTGCTACTACAACTACTGTTCTGATCGAAGAATGCTCAGATGTGCACTTAATCTCCTGGAATCTTGATTAAATGGTAGCCATAGTACATAGATATATGTAATGGGATGTTTTATTGGAATTTTTCCGGTTTGTCAACTGGATACCCCTGGGGTGTAAAACCAGTGTCGTTTTGAGTGCCTTGTGGAAAATAAAGTGAGTCCTTGCAGTGAAGGTGAGGCTGTAGACAGCACTAGCAGTACATGCTGTGCTCCAGGAAATTACATGGTTCAGCACTTCTGATGGATAACAGGAAGAAAAAGGCTTGAGTCCCTGGCTTGTATGCTGTGGTCATTGTTCATTAGCTACTTCGGATTTGGCTGGTTAAAAGTTTTCTATTCCATTTGAATCAGAATTAAATCAGTGCAATTCTAAATGTCTTAATTGTATTCAGTTACTGCTGAGAACTACCAATCCATACAATTTACTGCTTTCCATCATAGAACTGGCACAGATCAGCTGTTAGAAGTCTTGCAGGGAGTCTGAGAGAGACATCAAGAGTTACCTGTTGCATCTTTCATACTTGCCATCTCTGGCAAACCTTGCCTAGCTCATTCTGAAAGACCGCCCAAAAGTGGAGATTCTGTGGCTTTTCAAATATTTAACTGATCTTACCATTTAAAAAGTTTTCCTGGTCTGAAACTTTCCTGCTGCTATTTAAAATCTTTTAAAAGTATTTTATGATTCTTTTATACTCTTTTGAATCATTCTAGTTGACCCACCATGTTCTTAAATTATGGTACAGAATGCTGCTGAGTCCTTGGCAATATAAAATATATAGGCATGACTACTGCTTAGAAAGCGCGGCTTACAGGTGATGCTTCCATTCCTGCTGTCTGTTATATTCAAGTGATCAGCCACTCTGCTGTGCTGTAGCTGAGCCCTAGGCTGCCCACATATGTTTCTGAAATGTAATTTAAGCTTTTCTGAAGGAGTTGTGAAATAGTTTTATCATATGGCTAAAGACATTGCTTGTCACTCTGGACCCTCCAAAGGTATATATGCCATGATAAAGATGTGAGCATTTTCCACATTTACCTTAAAGGAACTCCCGCTAGAATTTAGCACAACCCCACTGGTAATCAGGCTCAAGTTGCCTACTGCTCTAGAGCCTCGTTGTAAAATGTGTGTTGAGAAGTAAAGGATGCTTTGAGCTATTCACCTTCTGATATATAATTTCATTTATGGATATGTGCACATAAGCTGTAGGCAAGAAAGCTTTTTACCAGTATTATGAACTCCTTCTTTACCCTTCAGTTGTCTGTGCTGTTTGAAGTAGTACCAGTGGCAGAGCAGAACAGATTGCCAGAGACCTACCGCTACTGAGTTTAGCAAGTCAAGCCAGGGGAGAACATACAGTGAGAACCAAAGATGTAGCCTTAAGGCATGAAAAACAACTTCTTGAAACATTTATGTATATATTTATTTATTTATTTTTAATTTAAAAGCACCAAATGAGACTGCATTTTATCTTTGTCAAGACGGCAAAAAATGCCGTATGCTGAATTTGTCTACAGGAGGCTAATGGTCTAGTTCCTTCCTTAAGAAGGTTGCTTCTGGAGTGAAACAGAGCAAGCTTTTAATTTTTCACGAATGCTGGAAGATTTAAAGTATAGGTACAGAAATTGCTTGAGCACTTCTCTTAATACTTTGTGTTCATAAAGCTCTGTATGTTCAGGATAGGGAAGGGAAAAAAGTTGTGCAAGACTTGCATGCTGTTTTTTAATCTTTGAATGTTAATAATATTTAATTTTGCACTTATTGCAGTTGATGCTGTCTGAATTTGCTGTGCTTGAATTATATGTTCAAAGTGAAAAATCTCTCCCAATTTCTGCAGACTTTCAAGAAATTTTCAGGTTTCCTATGTACTTATCTATACCAGAAACGGAACCTCTAAATGTTTATGTTTTCTGACCCAGGTCTTTCTGTGGTTTACACTGTCAGTTAGGAAAGAAATTATACAATATTAGACACCCTTATTTTTTTAAAGGAAGATGATCTTTGCTATGTATCAAATGGATCTTCTGTGGTGCAGGGCTTAAGTTGTGGCACCTCTCAGCAAAATTAGACATTGCTTTTATTGTTATTTTGGTACCATTTCTGTATCTACTGCAGAGTGCTCGTGGACAACTGATGTGTCACAGAAATATCTCAAAAGCTGAATTTTCAAGAGAAAATCCTGATGTGAGGTCATTACACTCCCAAATACCCTGTTACAGACAAACTGTTTTTTATTGTATGTGAGTTCAGATATACATCACCTTGTGCAGTATGTGAAGATAGGCACTCTCTCCTAAAGTGCTCACGGTTGAACTCTGGCAAATAATGCAACAAAGAGAAGAGTAGTTATGCCTGGGTAGAAGCATGACTGTGGAGAAGATCTGCTTAGAAAATTTTCTGTATGAAATACCAGGCCCTCATACAAGAATCAACAAAATGTTTCAACAAAAGTCAAAATAATGAGAAAATATCTGTGCCTCCAAGGAAAGCCAAATAAGAGACATGTATATGTCCTGGAACAAAGTCCTGATGCCATTTAAGTATGGTTGGATCTAGCTGGATGGGGCACCTCATCCTGCAGTACTGACCTTTCTGCAGTGTCATTCGCATGCGTGGTCTCAGAAGGACACTGAGCTTACATACTGGAGTTAGTGTTGCAGGATTGGGTCCTTTGTACTGGGAGAGAGATGGAGTGCAGGGAGGAGAGCTGATAGAGCAGGACAGGTGTTAAAAATTAATTCCCGAGTTAGAAGGGGAAACTGAAAAGGTCATTATGTCCCCCTCTGTGTTCTTCATGTGCTTACAGAAAATCTTCCCCATTTCCCCCTGCTGATGTGAGGTGAAGGGAGGTGTAGAGCTGACAGGATGAATGATGAAGGCTTCCTCCAACCCATTGCCTTGCTGTGATGGAGTGACATATTTAACCTCCCCTGATGCTACTGCTGCAGGTGAAATGAATTATGCGACCCTCTGAATCCCTAATCGGTGCTAGGCCGTCTCAGGGGCTGGATGCAGCTGCTATAATTTTGGAGTTCTTTCCCTGCTTTAATGCCAAGTACAAATAATGCACATTTCTCTGCTTGAAGACCCCAGGCTGCTTTGAATATGGAACTGGTCTCCCTAGGGGATGCGAAGGGGGATGGGGAGAACAGTGATAGAAGATAGGAAACCTGCACAGAATTACTAATCAGGCTCTGTCCTGTGTCTTCCTGGGCTGCAGATGGCTTCTTGTGTTGTGAGCCTTGCAGAGCCAAACACTTTCATTGTCAGACTTGCAGAAAGTGCTTTAAATGTCTGCTGCAAAGCGTGGGTGAGGAGTGGATAGCTCTGTTTTTAAAATCACCGGAGGAGCCTAATTAAGCAGGTGATTTTCTTGTTTGGGAGGTGGTCACTGGTAGCCTTGAAGGCAATGAAATATGTCAGTCTCAAACAGTGAGTTTTGCTTGTCAAATGGCCATTGCCTGTTTTACTCTGAAGGATCAGAACTGAAAGTCTTTCTTGGCTTGATTCCCCTTTCTGTATTGGCCATTGTTTGCTCACATCTTTTATTTCCTTTTACAAAGAACTGTGAGCTCTCCTCTTTCCTGCATGTATGGCCAGATAGATAGATTTTTCTTTAAAGAAAAAAAAAACAAACAAACAAACAAACAAACCACACCAAAACTTCTACAGCAACACAAAAAGTACTTTACCACACTGAAGAAATGGGCTGTAGCACTGCAGACCAGGGTAACATTTTATGCCCCAAAGCATTGTGAATAAATACCTTGAAATACAAGTTCTATGTGTTGGATGATTAGACAACCAGTGGGTGAGGATGTAGAGAAGGTGCTAATGTTACCTCCAGCGTTTAAATATTAGTACAGCCATAAATTGCAGTGGTCCGTTTATACTCATTATGCGCCTCCTTTGGCTTCTCTTCCTGTTGAAATCAAGCTCTTGATGTGCTAGGGAGCTATCCTGTACAGTGCCATGGGTTATGGGCTTGATTTCCTCTGCTGCAAATACTCTCTGGGCTGGAACTTGGTGGAAATTCTGGAATAAAAATGAACAAATACTAGGAATGAGATTGAGAGCAGGGAATTGCTCACAAATGTCATGAGCAGCAATTCACGTGTGTGTGTAGGACCTTTTGTTAATATTTTGTATTATTGCTTAGGAGCTTGGAATTTTCTGGCTGTGTGCTACTGCAAAAAGTGAACTGGCCACAAAGTGGCTGTCATTTCAGTTTGATTTGTCGGCTACCTGTGTGTTGTATGGCATGCTTCCTGTACAGTTTTTTTTCTTGGTTAGTTATGAGAATTGCGTGAGACAGTGTACTGATTAATCCATTATTTCACTGTCTTCTGATAATACACACTGCAAAATCTGTTTTCTAGATAAATTCAAGCATCATTTCTTATAGGAAACATATGCAGTATTTTATCTTATGATTAAAGATAGTTCAGGAAAAGAGAAAACGACAAATACTTAAGTTGATTTTTTTTTTTTTTTAAAACCTGTGTAGGTTTAGACTGCTATTATTTTTTGGGGGTTGTTTGGATACATTTTAATAAGATTGCAGTTACTACACTGCCTGAACGCTTCTTCAAGGCCTGACATACACAGATTGTTACTGATTTCAGTAGTGGAAATTTGCTTCATTGGAGAAACAGTCCGCAATAAACAGTTGACACACTTGTGAGGTGGGCTGATGCCAACCTGATGAAGTTTGACCATGACAAGTGCAAGGTCCTAGGCCTGAGTCAAAGCAACCCCAGGCACAGCTCCAGGTTGGGCAGAGAAGAGATTCAGAGCAGCCCTGCAGAGAAGGACTTGGGGATGTTGGTTGA